>CAUZXK010000019.1:0-191822 GCA_963583905.1 Stenurella melanura | reverse complement strand
TCGCAGATCTTGGACCTCTGAATTTCATTTTTTCTGATATAATTTTTATGTTCGCCCAATCTCACACTAAAAGGTCTGGATGACTCACCCCCGTATTGTTTGTCGCACTCACACGGAATACTATAAATGCAATTTTTTGAATTTTGCTCGTGGTTCTTCGGTTTCATCTTTGTCAGAATAGATCTTAAAGTGTTGCTTGTTTGAAATACCGTCCTAATATCAAATCTATCACCGATGCGGCGCAACTTTTCGGACAATCCGCATACATAAGGAATTAACGCTGTGTAACGTTTTTCAGGCCTCTGTTGCACCTGATTGCCATTTTCAATATTTATGAAGGTTTTATCGACAAAACCCCCAGGGTATTGGTTATTAATAAGAACTTCCTTTATAAACCGCTTCTCATTGTTTAGTATTTCATCATTAGACGAAATGATTTTGGCCCTATCATACAAACATTTTACAACACCCCTCTTAACGTGCATCGACTGATTTGAGTTGAAATTTAAGTATCTGAAAATGGCAATCAGGTGCGACAGAGGCCTGAAAAACGTTACACAGCGTTAATTCCTTATGTATGCGGATTGTCCGAAAAGTTGCGCCGCATCGGTGATAGATTTGATATTAGGACGGTATTTCAAACAAGCAACACTTTAAGATCTATTCTCACAAAGACGAAACCGAAGAACCACGAGCAAAATTCAAAAAAATTGCATTTAAGTATTCCGTGTGAGTGCGACAAACATCACGTGGGTGAGTCATCCAGACCTTCTAGTGTAAGATTGGGCGAACATCAAAATTATATCAGAAAAAATGAAATTCAGAGGTCCAAGATCTGCAAACACGCGTGATAGAACGGACATAGAATAAACTGGGACTCGGTAAAAATTTTAACAAAAGAGGCAGATAGCAAAAACAGAAAAATTAAGGAATCCGCGATAATATTATGGAATGAGGATAGTTGCGTGTCGAATTGTGCCGTAGATGTCTGTACAACTTGGCTGCCAATGCTAAAAGAAGAACTTCACAAACTTAACATTGTATAAAAACTAAAAAACTGTTAACTATATCAACAGTTCTACGTAAATAGTAAGTATCTATGGATATTGAATATAACAAACATTCTTAGATCTGTGTATTTGTCATACACAGCAAAAAAGATTTTTCAAAAAAGCCTTGAAAAAGGAAACAGATTAGATTTCGGAAACGTCGGCGAAATATTTAATTTCAAGTTTTTATACTTATTTGTGTTGTTTATTTAAAAAAAAACAGCCTCTAACTGATCCTTTGACGTAAACGTCACAGGCGTAGAGGTTATTTACCAGTATCGTACTGGTTAATTGTGATATAATTTGTAGATTTCCCTAGCACCGCTTAAAAAGAAAACATACATGTGGCAGGAAGTCTCAAAGAATTGAAGAAGGAAAAAGAAAATTAAGATAATGCCGCAAATAACATTTAGACAGCATTAAAAGAACTTACACCAATTGACTTATACCCACAATTTCCACATATAATTTCAAGTAGGTACCTTGGAAAAACATATTACGATCAAATGTATGTGGAAATAAATTGATGCACTCATCTTGATTTAATTGAATAGGTATATTATCACCGAACTAAAATACATATATGATTACACAAGGACACAAAAAAGTGTTTGTACTTTTGATCAGACCCTGTTCCTATGTTCTTGGACTCGCTGATTCCATTGTTCAACATTGTCTAGAGTTCTTATTTTGCAACAGATTGGGACGTATTTTTTTAATATTCGTGATAATTACAAAAAAATATGTAATGGCCGATTTTTGAAATATGAAAACCTGATGTGTCTAAATGACCATTTTTTATAAAATTCTTACAGAAAAATATATTTTTTAACCGATTTACATAAATCTTGCTACTCGGGAATTTCCGAGGTCACTGATCACGAATCTGATATCCAAATTGTCGTGAACCAACCTTCAAGATGGCGGAATCAATATGGCGCCTATAAAATGTTAAGAAATGATAAAAAAAATTATTTTCGCGCAAAGTTAATACTGACAAATTTGAAATGTTACTGATTACTATTTTTAAATTCAAATTGTCTCAGTTTTAAGTTCCAGTAAGAAATTCAAGATGGCGGATCCAAAATGGAGATCAACAAATTATTTAAATGCATTATACTAAATAGGCTACTTTTAGGCATGGTTGTGAAATTTGAAAGGCGAAAATGGCTGCTATTTATTGCTTTATTGCTAAATATGCGATTCAATCCTCCATTTATTTTTTCCGTAATCTAATATAGGTAATATTAACATTTTGCCATCAATAATATAATAAGTATCTAATACAAAAAACTTTAAAGTAGTAGTACAATAAGGAATCTACATCAATTTAACCTAACTCTAAACTAAGAAATCTATACCTCAGAAAAGCTAAGACAAGATCCTTACACCAGGAACTTCATACGAAGAACACTGAACCTCACATAACCAAAGGCTTAGCTTACACTACAAACTTTCAACCAAGAACGCTAAACCACGTATAACCTGAGGCAAGAACATTACACCAAAAACTGTAAACCTAATATAACTTATGCTACGGCATGAGCTTTACAAAAACTCTTGTCTTAGGTTTTCTGAGGTTTAGATTTATTAGTTTAGAGTTCTAGGTTTAAAGTTCACGTCTTAGGTTAAATTGATGTAAATTTCTTGTCGTAGTACCTACTACTAGCCTTACGTTATGTCTCTTAGATTATGTTCGGTGTTTAAATTTCTTCGTGTCAGTTTTCTGCCTAAAGTTATTTGAAGTTTAAAGCTTCTTGTGTTAGATAGTTATTGTATTATAAGCTGATGAAAAAATGTTAATATTAGGATTATGTAATGCACAAAATTAATGGAGCACTGAATCGCATATTTATGATCGATAATTAATAAATAGCAGCCATCTTCGCTTTACAAATTTTACAATCATGCTTAAAAGCAGCCTATTGAGAATAATGCATTTAAATAATTTTTTGGTTTTCATTTTGGATCCGCTATTTTGAATTTCTTACTGGAACTTAAAACTGAGAATTTGAATTTAAAAATAGTAATCAGTAGTATTTTAAACATTGAAACTTGTCAGTAGTAAGAATAACGAAAATATTTCTTTTATCATTCATTAGCAATTTACAGATGTCATATTGATTCCGTAGGTTGGTTCACGGCAATTTGGATATCAGATTCGCGATCGCTAGGTCGCTACCTCGAATACCCACGAATAGCAAGATTTATGTAAATTGGTTAAAAGAATAATTTATCTGTAAAATTTTTATAAAAAATGGTAGGTACATTAAAAACATTAGACACAAAAAATTATATCCCAATCGGTTGCAAAATAAGAACTCTAAATAATTTTGAACTAAATAACTTCTTTCTATACCACTCTGCGTCGTCAGAATTGCTCCATCACGACAGAATTTTCTACTAACCCCCCCTAATTAAGATTTTCAATGATTTATATGTATTTCTTGAGATTAGGGAAAAATTCTGACGTGATGGAGTAATTCTAAAGGCGACATCGGATTCAACGACTCAAATTACAGGGCGTATCACGCTTTGCTTAAATGTAAATAACCTTTTTCGCGGAGCGCACGGAGCGCACGGGCACACACACAAAAAGTCATAAGCATTTGAGCAGGAAATTTTGGCGTGAAAACGATATGAAATTCTAGTTTAGTCACCTGCTGTAGATATCTATAAAATTAAAGTGGCGTGTTTTTCATAGTGATGTTAGAGAAAAAATATTTCTACAGAAATCCGTTTCAGAAATCAAATATCAAATAATTAATTATGTACAAAGTGTCATCGTGGCACTAACAAAGATTTAAATATACAGGAAATTATGCTTTTTAATGTTTCAAAAAGTTTTATTAAAACTCTACATGTGTTTCGGCTTATTAGGCCTTTATCAAGAGTACAAGATATTGTACTCTTGATAAAGGCCTAATAAGCCGAAACACGTGTAGAGTTTTACAAGATATTATACTCTTGATAAAGGCCTAATAAGCCGAAACACGTGTAGAGTTTTAATACAACTTCTTGAAACATTAAAAAGCATAATTTCCTTATATTTAAATTATTGAATAATGTTTCACAAGGAACCAACCATAGATTCAACCTAATGTACTAACAAAGAGTTCTATAACTAGAGGTGATAAGCTGCATAAACGTAATGTATAAGCAGCAAACGGCGCGAGTGCTCTCATCCTTCTTACAGAGTTCGTTCTCTCTTTGTCGCACAGTATATGTCGACTATGTTACTTTGTAAAACAGAATGAGAGGGCACGAGGTGTGCGACAAGGACGAAGACATCCGCGTTGTGCGGCAAATCAACGGCTTGTCTCCTCTACTTTGGACACTAAACTGTCTGCCTTTTTGAAAACTCTCAAAAGCACACTACTACTCTAGGTATTTTTACATTGTTAGATTCTACGATAAATTTTCATATAATTTCTTGTATGTAAATATGAGGAATATACGGTTCAGGCGGTATTTACTTATTATTTTCTTTTAAAGATACAGAAATTTCAAAAAAGAATAAAAAATATCAATATAATGTAATTCAGTCAAAATGCAGAAACAGGTCTTTTGATCAAGGGGTAAAAATTTAAGAAAAAATAATTATATGAAGTGGTAAAAAACTATCACTAAACTTACGTTTCAAAAGGAAGGCAACATATATTTTTTTTAAACAGCAATCCCAAAATTTAATTTCAATTCGTAATTAAAACATAATGCAAAACTGTGACATTCCTATTTCAAATGTCTTTGAGATATGTACTGTTATAACAAAAGCCATACGTACAAACCTCTTCTAGTTGTGATCACACATTATTTTTATTTTGCTCAAACGCTCACTGTAACAGACGTTGTGTTTTAAGAAATATCGAAGAAGCCGGTGTTTTCACTTATTAAATTAGTGTTTAACTGAAATGTGTGTAAACAGATGCAAAAAATAAGAACTTGTTAGATTCAAGTTAATCTTGTAATAGAAAGAAATTGAAAATAAAAGTTAAATTAAAAAGGACCACGCTATTTTTTTATAGTAAAAATGGGTTTGAGTCGATTGCTCTGAAACTTGGGGAAAATGTTGTCCTGGGACCCCTGATTAAAATTCTCTTTGACCAGCGGTCCTACCAAACTCGATTTTTTGCGAAGATCTGCTTAGATGTTCCATAAAAATTCTGAAAATATTCAGGCTCATTTTTTGGAAAAGATAAACATCTTTCGTGTTTTCGTGTTTTTTTCAAAGTGCTTTCTTCTCCCGGAAAAAAATAAACAAAATAATAATTTTCTTGTATTTTTTTTTTACGGGAAAAGGAAATACTTTGAAGAAAAAGTTGGGGGGGGGGGCATAAGTTGATTATTTTTACCTAAGGAATATGTCTGAATATTTTGGGATCTTTCTAAGGTAGAAAAAATTAAAATGTAGAGAAGTTCTTGGCCAAAATTATTATTGTCTAAGAAATTCTGAAAACCGGCAGGCGTGTCCTTTGAACAACAATAACCAACTTATGCCCCTCCAACTTTTTCTGCAAAGTGCTTCCTTTTCCCGTTAAAAAAAAATACAAAAAAAAAAACTTTCTTTGTTTGTATTTTTTTCCCGGAGAAGGAAGCACTTTGAAAAAAAAAACACCAAGAAACAAAAGATGCTTATTTTTCTACAAAAAATGAGCCTGAATATTTTCAGAATTTTTATGGAACATTTAAGCAGACCTTCGAAGATGTTCACAGTTCGCTTCTAGATCAAAAAATCGAATTCGGTCGGATTGGTGGTCAAAGAGAACTTTAATCCGGGGGCCCAGGAGAATATTTTCCCTAAGTATCAGAACAATCGACTGAAACCCATTTTTATTATGAAAAACTGCGGGGTCCTTTAAAAACCCCCGACGCAAAGAATAAACCTTTAAAAAGGAACAAATAATCTATATTTACTGGCTCGAGACACTGGCTATTTTTTTTCTGTAAATTTATTGTTGGGCCGTGGATTAACAATTTTCAGTTAGGTAGGCAGGTACATTACTATACTCTTCGCAAATACAAAACGAAGAGTACATTTGATCGGAACATTTCTAAAACCGGTAATATCACTCGTAGAGAAAAAAAATTCATATCACTGAGTTGGTGATCGAATTCTGAACAACTATCAAAATGTCCGTCCGTCTGTCCGTCCGTCCGTCACGTTTCTTGAAAGCACGATAACTTAAGAACGCGAAGTTGGATTGTATTGAAATTTGAACAGCAAATTAGTATTAGCTAGAGGAAGAATCCTATTGTTTTTGACCAAATCAATAAATAAATAAAAAAGTTGTTAATTATTCAAGTTAGATATTTTCCGTGTTTTGTATAAAGGCAGTTTCTATTTAGAGTCTCTTCAGAATTTAAACAATGTCGATTATATGAATTGAGTGTATTAGTGACTTTCAGGACGTCATTATTATTAGTTTGGAAATGCACATTGAAATCGCCTGTTATAACAATTTCTTTATTTTTCTCTAGCAGTAAATCTAATGCTGATGAAATTGTTCCCAAGAAAATACTTAAGTCACCACTTGGTGATCGGTAAACAGTCATAATAATAGTATTGGAAAGTAATACGACACACAGTTCGCATTGGCCATAGAATAGAAATTCGGTTCAAACTGTACCACTCTTTAATAATATATAGTATTATCAATATGCTCTAATTTTGAGGCTTTCAGTGTATGAAAAGTTTTGAAGAGATATGAGCTTTAAACGTATCTCTTTGCCCCTAAAAGTTCAAGCCCTACATTTGTACTGTCATATTTCCGAAATTATTAATTCTACAAATATTTAAAAAAACAAATTAATATATCACTTCTTAAGCTTTATTTTTCTATATTGTCATATTTTCGTTTAATGCAATTGGTTTACAATTTTTTACAAAAAAGGAATTCTCTCAGCAAAATCGTAAAGTTTTTCTTAATATAAAGGTATGTTTTGAAAAACGACTGCTTTAAAAATGCCAAAAAAATAGAGCATATTATTGTTACGGATTTCCACCTTTTAGGAAACACCCTGTATGAATTCGTGGGTTCTAAATAATTTTAACAAGAGATTAAACACTACTAACACTTTATTTAACAATTTACTGACTACAATAATAGTTAACCTCACTTTTTACCGAGCGTGTCACTTCTCAAATAAACTTCCTTCCCGCGCTTGTAATCGCGCCTTATATACTCCGAAATTAGCTCTAGATCAATCCAGAATCTTCTTCAACCATAATCTAGAAAAGTCCTTGGCTCTTTCTAGAGCCTTTCCAGTCACCATCAGAGGCATAGGCGTGCCATCTCCTTTTCCAAGGGGGTGTAATTCATAACACTGCCCCCTCCTTAAGCCTAGATCGTCCCGATCAGGCAACTCAGAATCATCGATGTAGTTCGCCAGCCTGTCCAAATGCACGATCTTCATCTTGGACTTTTTGCTTCGTTGAATCCGATAGACGACATCATTAATTCGGGTAATAACAGTATACGGTCCATCCCAAGGCGGTTGAAGTTTCGGTGACCTTCCTTTCTTCCGCTGTGGGTTGTACAGCCAAACCAGGTCTCCTGCCTTGAATCCTTCTGAACTACCCTTCCGGTCGTATCGAGCCTTCATTCGGTCACTGGCTGATGATGGTTCCGCTATATCGTTAGCCAACCTCTTGAAAGGAGCTCCGGTGTTGAACTGCTTCTTTTCACCCTTACTTCCAGTCTGTGGTCCCTTACTGGCTGCACAAATCTTGCATTTGCGACACCAAGCCTCCACATCCTGACGACTTGTTATCCAATAAAATCGTTCTCGTATTTTCTTCAGGGTCTTGTTAACACCGAAGTGTCCATCGGATGTTTCATCGTGCACTTCCTGAAGCACCTTCGCTACTCGACACCTGGGAATCACTAGACGCATAACCACCTTTTTTCCATCCGGGCTTTCCCATGCTCTCCGCAACAGCCCGTTCCTGACACTCAGTGAGTCCCACTGCGCCCATAGTGCCTTCAGTCCCACTCTTTTGTCCGAAACATCCTTCCATTTTGGACGAGTTCCCCTTTCTTTGGCTCTCAATATAGGCCCAATTTCCACATCGTTTAGTTGCTCTTGTCTGAGCGCTTCATCTGCCCTATCATCCGGCACTTCCACCTTGACAGTGTCGACTGCTCCCTTGACCTGCAGTTTCTCCTGGTGGTAGTACTTGCAACCTTCCTTGTACCTTCTTCCGGATGAAATGTTTGCATTTCTCTCAGGTTTCGTTTTATCGTCATATCCTTGTAGTGGTGGCCTTTCTGTAATGCTCCGAAGCTGGGAAATCTTCACTTCTCTAGGGGCACCACGTTCGTTATCTGTCACAGCCTCTCTGGTACCGGCTTCCTCTGGTTTTTCCCTTGGCTTCACAGCATCTCCGGCCTTCACTCTCTCCAAGCTCCTCTGTGGACATTCAAGCTGGATATGTCCTAGTTCCCCGCACCTGTAGCATTTCATACGCCATCCACTTGGCCTTCCACTACTTTGTTTATTCTGTGTCTCTGCCCTGTTTCCAACATTCACTTTCCTCGAATTCCGCTGCCGACAGTCTCGTTTGATATGTCCCATCCTGCCGCAGTTGTAGCATTTAATACCTCCACTTGGCCTTTCTCTGTTTTGTTGGTTTTCCTGTCTTCTTGGAGGATTCGATTGAGCCAGTAATTGACCGATCATTTTATTCGTTTTGAGAATCGCGTTCAAGATAGGGTTTTGGTCTCTCTCTTCTGGCTGCGATTCTTCAAGTGTCATAGCCCGTACTCTTGACTTTGGAGTATCCCTATAGACTGCTTCTACCTCTAGTGCATGCACCAAGGCTTCACTACTACTTTTATGTCGGGATAGCCTGAGGACTCGCCTGATCTCCTCGTCCCTTATCCCGTCTAGGAATGCCCCCACTGCCAATTGCTCTTTAAATTCTTTTGGCGCATTAGGATAAGCTAAGTGTGCCAGTCTTTCCACCGCAGCTTCAAATTCTTGCAGACTCTCTCCAGCTTTCTGAACGCGCACTTTCAGCTGGGTCTGGTATACTTGAGCAAGGTGTTGATCTCCATATCGTAGATCTAAGGCAGCTTCTAAAACTCTAAAATTACGTTGTTGGTCCGCCGGAATTGTCTGGAGCAACTCCAATGCTTGGCCTCTTAAAGCTACGATTAATGCCTTAGCCTTCTCTTCGTCATTCCAGTTGTTTGCACTCGCTGCTGCCTCAAACTGTGTCTTGTAAGTCATCCACGAACTTTGACCATCAAAAGAGGGAATTTTTAATCGTTGGCCTGATGACACCACTTGCTGGTTTCCTCTATCCCTCAACTGTTGTTTAAGTTGGTCTATTTCTCCTTCTACCTGGTGCATTTTGTCTTCAACCTTGTCTACTTTTTCTTTCACTCCACTTAATTCCTCCTCGACTTTGTCCATTTTTACTTCGATCTTATTTTTGAGTTCTCCAGCGATTGTAAACAAGGCATTCTGTTGTGTCTCTATAGCTTTTTTTAAGTCGTCATTTTCCTTTTGACGGCGTTTCTCCTCTTCTTGTTTTTCCTCTTGACGTCTTCTCTCTTGATCCTCAAACATTTTTCTTAATTCTTCTTGACGTTTTTGTTCTTTTCTTTCCTGTTCCTCTTTCTCTTCCTGGCGCTTTCTTTCCTGATCCATCATCATCTTTTGCATTTGGGCCATAAAGTCCTGCATTTGTTGTTCGGATGCCATGCTTCTGGTTGTTACCGGCATATAATTATGATGAAATCAAATAAATTTAATAATTACGTCACTACCGGTAATGGGACTGTCCAGAAAAACCTCCAAACGGCACAAAAAAAGAGTCTTATCTAGAGTCTGTCACTTAACCACTAACGTCCAACAAAATGTTCCAAAAATGTCTCAAAAATGCACTTAACACTATTTTTCTGTTCGAAAATAGTCCTCGAACAATGTCCAGTAAATTAGTCCTCCGTGTTAGCACCAACTTCGAGAATACACTGCCAAACCTTCTCGAACACTTCCGAAAAATCCTCTTGTCAAAATTCCGCTTCCGACACCAAATTGTTACGGATTTCCACCTTTTAGGAAACACCCTGTATGAATTCGTGGGTTCTAAATAATTTTAACAAGAGATTAAACACTACTAACACTTTATTTAACAATTTACTGACTACAATAATAGTTAACCTCACTTTTTACCGAGCGTGTCACTTCTCAAATAAACTTCCTTCCCGCGCTTGTAATCGCGCCTTATATACTCCGAAATTAGCTCTAGATCAATCCAGAATCTTCTTCAACCATAATCTAGAAAAGTCCTTGGCTCTTTCTAGAGCCTTTCCAGTCACCATCAGAGGCATAGGCGTGCCATCTCCTTTTCCAAGGGGGTGTAATTCATAACATTATTAATGCCATAAGTTAATAAGAATTGGTACAGATTATTTAACTTTCTATTCTATGGCCAACGGCAGCAGGACCATCCTAAATTTTTTCTTCAAAAACAATTACAAAGCACTCATTGTTTTGCACAAACATTGTTATCTTTCAATCTGTACGATTAGAAAAAAACCTATAAATGAGTACTCCAAGCCCTTTAATTTCTATTGCATGTACTTTTAACATCATACTGATTGTTTCTGACATGTTTGCGATTTAATCATTATAATATCTCGACAGATAAACGTCCGAGCGCCATTTTTAAACTCATATTTTTAGAACTATTCATGGAACAGAAATAAACAAAATACTTGTAATATCATAAACTTATTATATAGTAATCCTAAAAAAAAATTCAAATTTTTTTTTCTTGAAATAGGTTTAGAATGTCATGAACGTCGAGATTTTAAATTTGAGCGAAAAAAAAATTCTGTCTGTCTGTCTGTCGGTCTGTAACTTTTTTTTTTTTTTTCTTTGTCCGCACGTTTTCTCCGGAACAGCCTAAGATATTGACTTGAAATTTTGTACACGTAACGAGATTTGAAACTGGATTGTGTTTTGAACATATTCGGAGACGGGTTGGGGGGCAAAGGGGGGTAAATAGGGGGAAATAAGTAAAGTAAACTGGCAAAAGTACAGAAACTTAAATTAGATGTAAGTATATGTAATAAAAGTCAAGGCTTCAATTTTTTTTATGATATTTTCCATCTCTCACCACCCCCCACTCCATTATTAAAGGGGTTGATAAAATTAAATTGAGATCTTCACTTGAAATTTGGCATAAGCATATATTATAATGACATCTGGTACTAGATTATATTTTTGAATTATTCCGTTGAAGGGTTGGGGGTTAAATAGGGGTAAATAAGGGAAAATAAGTAAAGCAAGCTGCTAGTAAGAGCACAGAAATTTGAAATTCTGTGTATGTACTAGAAGCCAAGGCCTCAGATTTTTTTTATAATATTTTTCAACCTCCCACCAACCCTACTCCATTTTAAAGGGGTTGATAAAAAAATTAAGATATTCACTTGAAATTTGGTACACGCACGTACTACAACGACATCTGGAACTAGATTATATTTTGAGATGATTCCGTTAAAGGGGTGGAGCTGTAATTATAGGTAAATAGGAGAAAATGAGTAAAGCAAGCTGTGTAGAGTACAAGAACTTGAGCTTTGGTGCGTATACTTGAAGCCAAGCCCTCAGATTTCTTTATAATATTTTTCAACCCCCCCCCCCCCCCCTTCGGCCACCTCTACTCCTTTAATAAAGGGCTTGATGAAATAAACTTGAGATATTCACTTGAAATTTGGTACACGGTACACGTATGTTTTTTGTTGAAGGAGTGGAGGGGGTGTGTAATTGGGAAAAATCAGTAAAGCAAGCTAGTAAAAATCCAGGAACTTCATTTTTGGGGTATATGGTAGAAACCAACGCCTTCATTTTTAACGTTGAGAATGTTTAACAAATCGAAGATGTAACGGTAATACGGGAGTCCAGTAGCGATTTGTGTAACGCTTGGAAATTCTGCTGTTATTTTGGACACGAAAGCATTCAGTGCTCTTACATCGAATACTTTTTGAAAGATCCAAAATTGATTTTCAATTTAATAAATTTTGATACCTAGAATCATATTTTTGCATTTTTACGTCTCGATGCTAACCGACGCCTAGCGTCGTTTTTTTAAAACTTATGTATTTGATAAATTTTGATTTCTAAATTTATGTTCTTGCATTTTTATGTCTCGACGCCGACCGACGCCTGGCGTCGTTTTTGTAAGACTCGTGTATTTGATAAATATTGATTACTAGATTCATATTCTTGCGTTTATAAGTCTCGACGCCGACCGACGCCTAGCATTGTTTTTGTAAAACTTGTGTATTTGATCAATGTTGATACCTAGAATCACGTTCTCACATTTTTACGAAACCCATATTTTTGTGAATAATGTAAAGTCTATTACAATTACTCCGAGTTGTGTAACTTTTTAAATTTTTTATCCGCAGTTTAATAAAGGTTTGAATATTTCTAAAACTTTTCTTTATTTCTATCCCCTGTACATTCTGCAGATTTTGCAAATATCCTGCCGGGCTTGAAAGTTAGCCAAATTTATTTTCCATGTCTTAACGAAGTTTGCTAAATTTTTTTATGATATCTGCCACAAATATTATTAAAATTTCTTGACCAATTATTTCCATATACTAAAGTGCAAATTTAGTCAAGAAGTTTACCTTTAAAGGGACCTGGAGGAAAATCTGGATGAAGAAGTAGTAATTCATTAGGCAGCGGTTTTTTTGTACGATACCACTTTTTCCATAAATGTAAGAATTTTGAATTACTAACGAAAAACCTTCTCAAGGTACCAATTTTTTAAAGCTAAAATCGTAATATTCAAATCGTTATAACTTGGAAAATATAAATTTGCATGAAAAATTGTAAACCACCTGTTTCTCTTACAATATTATTTTTATGTTAGATTCGGTGGTTACTATTTTATTTGTTTGTCCACCCTTCTAGAACCACCTCCAAGTAAAAAGCGGCAATTTTTAAAGGGCAAACTTTTTTGTACTCAGTATTAGAAACTCGATTCAAAAACAAATCATGAAAATCCATTAATTATAACTGAGTTCCGAGGTAAGAACCTAATTGCACTCGACTACTGACATGAGGCGGAACAAAAACAGTGAAGGCATATTTGAAAATTTGGCGAAGGCGCCGGTAGCCATTTTCCTGGGAATTGTATTTTTGGTAGTCACGTATTTCTGGAGCAGCTTATACTGAATCTGAGATTAATAGATCAAAATTCAAAGTGGCAAATCCAATAGGGCTGCCATAATTGCAAAACTTGCTGATTTACATTAAATTTGGTACATTGGGATATCAGAATTCTCGGATAACGAGATTGGAGTTAAAACTTAAAACTGCAAAGCGTCAAATGGTTTCTTTTACTTTGTAGAAACTATCTAGGAGGTCACTAAAAATGAAGAAACTGTTTTTTTGGAAAAAAATTTAACAGCTTTCAGAAAAACGAAAAATTATGAAATAAAATTTCGTCGTCGCACAGTGCAGCAAAATCACTTTTCTTCGTTCAAACCAGCATTCCGGACACAATTTTTAAGATAATTTCAAATTCGTTTTATATACTCGTCATATAATTCCCCATCGATCACTGTGCGAAAGTTAATTTTCCATTTTTTTAATACTAAATGAAAGCCTGGAGAATTCTGTTTTTTCCCTACAAGTATCCTCAGATACTTCTAGGTGTTCAATTATTTATGTAAAATCAAAATACATTCTATGGAGATTCTCGGAGTCGCTGATTATAAATTAATTGTAATAACTAGGAAATTCCGTGAGGACAATCCACTATGGCGACATTTCCATTCTTTAATTACAGTTTGAGGAATCGTGTAATATGTACAAGGGATTTTTGAGGTTGCTGATTCTGAATTTTTTGTGAAAATTGGAAAATTTTGTTTGGAAAATCCGCTTCGATGAAAATCTTTTGGTAGGAAATCTTCCGAAATTAAAGTTTTTAACAAAATAGCTTGATATTCTTATTCAGGGAATTTTTTGAATCGCTGATTATAGCTTGTTATGACAATAGAAAAATTCCGCGAAGAAAATTCAATTTGGCGGATTTTCAGTTTATTTTACATAAGCTTAAAGAATTGAGTAAAATATATAACACGGGATTTTCACAGTTGCTGATTCTCTTTCTTTAGTCAAAATTGAAAATTGATTGCGGAATACTTAGGGAAAATGTTCTCCTGAGCCCCCTGATTAAAATTCTCTTTGACTACCAATCCGACCGAATTCGATTTTTTGATCTAGAGGCGATTGAAACTGTGAACATCTGCGAAGATCTGCTTAAATGTTCCATAAAAATTCTGAAAATATTCAGGCTCATTTTTTGTAGAAAAATAAGCATCTTTTGTTTCCTGGTGTTTTTTTACTTCCCTCGCATACCGAAGGGAAGTATTGTATTCGAGAAAAAATCACCCTCCGAGTTTTTTTCGGATTCTGACGTTTCAGAACACGTAGATTACGAAAATATAGGTTTTTCAATTCCGTCAGTCTGTCTGTCTGTCTGTCTGTCTGTCTGTCTGTTGGTGCATTTACTAAAAAACTACTTGACGGAGAGCAGCCAAATTTGGTAGGTAGTTGACGCTACTGTCAGTGAAGAACTGGTAGAATTTTCACTGAAAAGTATACAGGGGGAACCGTCTAAACGGAATAAATAGTGAAAAAAATTTTTTTTTGCTCAAATTTAAAATTTCCATGTTTCATGACGCGCTAAACCTATTTCAGAAAAAAAAAATGTTTTGAAAATTTTTTTCAAACATTTTTGAAAACATTTTTACCAAGATGAAAAAAAATTTTTTTTGCTCAAATTTAAAATTTCCACGTTTCATGCCACGCTTAACCAATTTCAGAAAAAAAAAAATTTTTGAAAATTTTTTTTCAAACATTTTTGAAAAATTTTTTTCCAAGATGAAAAAAATTTTTTTTTGCTCAAATTTAAAATTTCTAAGTTTCATGACACGCTTAACCTATTGCAGGAAAAAAAAAATGAAAATTTTTTTCACCAATATTTTTGAATAAATTTTTACTAAAATGAAATAATTTTTTTTTCTTTCTTAAAATTTAAAATTTGCACGTTTCATGGCATTCTAAGCCTGATGCAAAAAAAAAAATTTGAAATTTTTTTTTACCATTTTTGAAAATTCATTTACCACTAAAATAGATGGAATTTTTTTTGTTCCTTCAAATTTCCAATTTCCATGTTTCATAGCGTTCTAAATCTATTTAAAAGAAAAATTAGAAATTTTTCTTACTATTTTTAAAAAATTTTACCACTAAGATGGAATTTTTTTTCTTTGTTCAGATTTTAACTATCCACGTTTCCATGACATTCTAAAACTATTCAAACAAATTTAAAAATGTTTTTGAAGAATTTTTTTAAAAATTTGAAAACATTTTTAATCCATTTATGTATCACTACTATAGAACAGACGAAAAAAATTTTGAAAATTATTTTACCCACACAATGTTGGATTGAAAATATGACAGATGGCAATAATATCTGGTATATGCACCTATTATACTTTTATTGAAAAATGTACAGGGTGGTCATACCAAGAATTAATTCAGTCATGGTGGACATTTGTAAAGGTATTTGCGCAAGCGTGCCATATGTGCCACCTGCTATTTAGTATTGAACTTTTGCTGTTGGATGAGCAATCTGTATATTTTTTGACCAAAACTTATCAAGTTTTCTTTGTGATGATAGCAATAACTCTATTCCGATTATTATTCTCAATGTCATTTCGTAATTATTAATTTTTTAGAGTGACTGCCACGCACAAATAACGAGGGAAGTTCTGTGTAAATACCTTTACCGATTTTTTTTTCAAAGTGCTTCCTTCTCCGGGAAAAAAATTACAAACAAAAAAGTTATTTTTTTTGTAATTTTTTAACGGGAAAAGGAAGTACTTTGCAGAAAAAGTGGGGGGGGGGCATAAGTTGGTTATTTTTGTTCAAAGAACACGCCTGCCGGTTTTCAGAATTTCTTAGACAAAAATAATTTCGGCCAAGAACTTCCTTACATTTTTATTTTTTTTCTACTTCAGAAAGATCCCAAAATATTCAGACATATTCTTTAGGTAAAAATAATCAACTTAGCCCCCCCCCAACTTTTTCTTCAACGTGTTTCCTTTTCCCGTAAAAAAAATATTAAGTATTTTGTTTGTTATTTTTTTCCGGGAGAAGGAAGCACTTTGAAAAAAATACCAAAAGACAAAAGATGCCTATTTTTTTCCAAAAAATGAGCCTGAAAATTTTCAGAATTTTTATGGAACGTCTAAGCAGACCTTCGCAAAAAACCGAATTTGGTGGTCAAAGAGAATTTTAATCAGGAGGCCCAGGACGACATTTTCCCAAGTTTCAGAACAATCGACTCAAACCCATTTTTACTATAAAAAACTGTGTGGCCCTTTTTAATTTAACTTTTATTTTCAATTTCATTCTATTACAAGATTAACTTGAACCTAACAAGTTCTTATTTTTTGCATCTGTTTACACACATTTCAGTTAAACACTAATTTAATAGGTGAAAACACCGGCTCCTTCGCCATTCCTTAGAACACAACGTCTGTTATAGTGAGCGTTTGAACCTCAATACCTCAAAATGAAGCAATTCGTCGTAAAGAAATCTTCCAGAGCAACGCGTTATTGCTAATAGAACTGAAGAAATGTATTTGTTCTGACATCGTGTAATGGCGAATGCGAACGCTTCAAACGGCTGTAGAAAAATCAACTTTTCGGCATCTTGATCATCAAAACTTTTGATCAGTGGATCGTACTAAATTTCTAAGCAACTTTGAAATTTGTAATGAAAATCCCCATTTTTTAAAGCGGATTCGGATTCTACGGCCAAGAATACGTGAATTTTATGTCGGGCAAAAATCTGAAATAAACCTGAAGCCTCCATAAGTTTGTAAATACACCTACTCGTGTTGACAAAAAAACATTCAGTTTAAAAACATTATCTGTGATATCTTGATTTTTATGAATGTTTCTTTTTAAAGTGTTGTTAATAACAGTATTTGTTTTGTGAAATTTCTACGAGTTGCAATATTTTTTGCGATTGCAGCGACACCTTGCGAGAGTCGAAAAAAATACCCGATATATAATTCACGTATTATTGGCCGTAGAATCCGAATCCGCTATAATAAATATGGATTTTCGTTACCAAATTTCAAAGTTGACCCCCCCCACCGGGTTGCGGGTGGGAGAGTCGAATCCAATGTCATTGGATAGATTTCGTAAAAATAATAAAAACGTGTTTTTCAGTTTTTGAATTGGACGTTTTTTATGGGCACAAGACGCTACTCTTGAAACAGTCATGTTTTCTTTTCATTTTTTGTGATTACAGCCACACCGTGCAAGAATCGAAGAAAAGCTCCTGAATAAAATTTACGTATTTTTTGCCGTAGAATACGATAAAAAATAGGAATTTCCATTTGAAATTTTAAAGTTGCCCCTCGTCTCAACCATTGGGTGGTGGGTGGGGAGGTCATTTTTGGTATCAGTAGATAGTTTTTTGAAAACTCTTTGGCACGTATTTTTTTATTTTTCGATTTGATGCAAACTGTTCGAAAATTTTCACCGTTCCCGTACTTTTCTAACATTCGGTAGATTCATCAACTAATATAAGGTGAGTAAAAATCGGAAAAGTTTCTTTTAATTGAAAATATGGCGAATGCGCTAGTGATAACAGAAACCTATTCATGATAAATACGAATATTTCTACAAATTCGAGAGTATTTATTTCTCAGCTATGGTTTTACTGTATTTTTTTCGTCAAGCTACGACCAGGGCACAATGGGGCCGGATTGTCATAAACTAGATAAAATTCAGATTTCGTTCGATTTTGCATAGTAAGAGGGAAATATGCGTTTATTCTTGATTTATAATAAATGTTTAAAAAACTAACCGTAGCATGGTTCTTAAAATTATGTTGGATACTTGCTATTGTTCCAACCAGTACAATTATACAGGGTGATTCCTCTAAGGCGGCCATTAGAATATTTCCCACTTGCAAATGAGATAGACATTTCAGATTCGGCACCCTGCCACAGTCGACCATTGCGAGTTCGAAAATAATAATTTCAAAATGGCTTCCAGAAATACCGAAAGTTGATGCCATCTTTGTTTTTTTAAATGGGTACACCCAATTTTATATTATTTTTAATTCAGCATTAAATTTTGAGTATAAAGCGTTCAGGTTTTCGGTATTCATCTGTAATAGTTTTTGACATATGCAAATTTTTCTCTTAAATTTTAGAGATGTAGGGTCCATTAAAAAATTCGTATCTCTTAAATCGTTCAGGCTAAATAAATTAGTTTGTTTTCAATCAATTCCCGACAGTTCAAGGAGTCATTTAAGTGGCCACGGTATGGTAGGCCCAACGCAGTTTTCAGTGCTTGCTGCAATTTTTGAAAATGAGAGTCGAAGAATATCATAAACTCCATTTTTTCAAATGGCATGTGCCACATTTTATTATGGCAATCGATGTCGAATTAAATTTGAAGTGAACTTATATCAGCATGTCCTGTACCTAACACATGAACACATGAACTTGATAGATTTAAGTTAATATTCTTTACAACTGTTTACACACATTTCAGATAAACATTAATTTAATATGTGTTTCACCATGAAACCTGAATATTTTGGAAACGGTATACCTGATTTCCATCAAACATGGCTAAGAACCATCTCGCAAACACCAGCTATCGAAACAAAAAACCGCTTTGAAATCTGTTTAGCCGTCTTGGAGCTAGAATGCAACAGACAGACACGCATACACAGACAAAGACTTATAACACCTCTCCTTATTACGTCGGGGTTTAAAAATGTTTCAATTTGTCGCAATGCTGATGATTATACTCATGTCTTATTTAGTATATGTTGAAATATTTTACAATTTAATTATATTACCTAATAGTAGATACTGTAAAATATTTAACATTAAAGGAAAATTATTGAACAAAAGAAAACGATCACTTAATTATGACATAAAATTTCACCGTCGTCACCTGGTTAATTCAGGTTGGTCAGAAATACATCATTTTATTATTTGTTTATTGTACATCGATATTAGGCGGTAATAAGGTATAATTAACCGAACAATGCCGACGGCAAAGTTCTGTTTCATAATTTTTAGAGACCGTTTTTTTGAAGGCGGTTTCATTTTGTTGAAAATTATTGTTCACCTTTTATAATGATCTCTTATGTACGACTACAAAAGAGATCTGCCCATTTGAATATTTAATCGATAACATCAGTGAATTCGGCTGTTGACATGTAGCTCATGTAAATCTAAATTAGTAATGTTGGGATTTTGCAAAGTGAGAGATATACAGGCGTTTATTTAAAAAACCAATGGTATGATCTCTACATTGGTTTTAGGCACTTGCTATTATTCTCATGAAAATAATTATATTTAGGGATATTTATTATAGTAAATTTTTGTGATACTTGAATGTTGTGCTCTGACAATAAAAATAGTTACTTATTTCATTATTAGATCACAGAATTTCACTATAACGGAAATTAACATTTCAAAACATATACATGGTGATTCTTTCAAGGCATTTTCCTGGAAACTTCGTTGGGCCTATCGTTGCCACTTAAATAATTTCTTAAACTTTCGGTTTAAGATATATGAATTTTTTAATGGACTATTGCTTCTTTACGTAACGTAAGAGAAATTCAAGAATTAAATGAAAATTGGCTGTGCCCATTTAAAAAAACAAAGATGGCATCAACTTTCGGTATTTCGGAAAGTGCCGTATTTTGAAATTATTATTTATTGAATGGCAATAGTCGACTATGGCAATACCGAATCTCAAATGTCTGTCTGATTTGCAAGTGGAAAATATTCTACTGACCGCTTTAAAAGAATCACCCGGTATAATTTTACTCATTAGAACAATAGCAAGTGTCTAAAATAATTTTAAAAACCACTCTACGTTTAGTTTTTTAAATATTTATTATAAATAAAAAATAAACGTATGTTTCCCTTTCACTGTGCAAAATCGGACGAAATCTGAATTTTGTCTAGTTTTGACAGTTCGGCCACATTATACCCTGGCCGTAGCTTGATGAAAAAATTACAATGAAACCATAACCGAAGAATAAATACCCTTTAATTTCTAGAAACATTCGTATTTATCATGAATAGGTTTCTGTTATTCCTAGCGCATTCGCCAAATTTTCAATTAAAATAAACTTTCCAATTTTTGCTCACCTTATATTAGTCGCGAATCTATAATGGAAACACCAGTTTACAATTGTTGTTTAAGTCAATCAGGCTAGATAAATAAGTTTTTTTTCCAATCGATTCCCGAAAGTTCAAGGAGTCAAGTGGTCGCGGTAGGCCCAACGTAGTTTTCAGTGCTTGCTGCAATTTTTGAAAATGAGAGTCAAAGAATGTCAAAATCTTCATTTTTGCAAATGGCATGTGCCAAATTTTATTATGGCAATCGATGTCGAATTAAATTTGAGGTGAACTTATATCAGCATGTCCTATACCTAACATATGAACACATGAACTTGATAGGTTTAAGATAATATTTTGTACAACTGTTTACACACATTTCAGACAGACATTAATTTAATATGTGGAGAATACCGGCTCCTTCGCCGTTTCTTAGAAAGCAACGTCCGTTAGACTGAGTGTTACACCATGAAACCTGAAAAATTTGGAAACATCAAACATGGCTGAGAACCATCTCGCAAATACCAGCTATCGAAGCACAAAAACCGTTTTCAAATCTGTTTAGCAGTCTTGGAGCTAGGATGTAACAGACAGACCCGCATACACAAATAAAGACTTCAAACTTATAACACCTCTCTTTTTTACGTCGATGGTTAAAAATGTTTCAATTTGTAGCTGATGCTGATGCTGATGATTATACTCATGTCTTATTTAAGACATGTTAAAATATTTTACAATTTAATAATATTATCGATTGAAAAACACTGATTTACCTAACCCGAACGGTTTAAGAGATATGAATTTTTTAATGGACCCTCCCGTCTCTAAAACTTAAGAGAAAAATTCAAAAATTTAATGAAAATTGGGTGTGCCCATTTAAAAAAACAAAGGTGGCATCAACTTCCGTATTTTCGAAAGTGCCGTATTTTGAAATTATTATTTTTCAGTCGCGATAGTCGAATAGGCAGTACCGAATTTCAAATGTCTGTCTTATTTGCAAGTGGAAATATTCTACTGACCGCTTTAAAAGAATCACCCAGTATAACTGTACTCGTTAGAACAATAGCAAGTGTCTAAAATAATTTTAAAAACCACGCTACGTTTAGTTTATTATAAATAAAAAATGAACGTATATTTCCTTTCCCTGTGCAAAATCGGACGAAATCTGAATTTTGTCCAGTTTTTGACAATCCGACCACATTGTACCCTGATCGTAGCTTGACGAAAAAATTACAATGAAACCATAACCGAGGAATAAAACCCTTTAATTTGTAGAAACATTCGTATTTATCATGAATAGGCTTCTGTTATCCCTAGCGCATTCGCCAAATTTGCAATTAAAAGAAATTCCTATTTTTGCTCACCTTATATTAGTCGCAGCTTGATGAATCTACAATGGGAGTACCAGTTTACAATTGTTGTTTAAGTCAATCCACAGAAGTGACTGAACAAATATAAGAAGAAACATACATACGGGTCCAAATGCAAAATTCCTCCTTTTTAAAAAGGACCCTGCACATTCCATTCGCAAGTGGCCCTCGGATAAATTGGTTGAAAATTTAGTATGATACAGTTTACGATTCACTGATGAAAAGTTTCGATAGTCATAATACCTAAATGTCGAGAGTAATCTTTCTACAGCCGTTTGAAGCGTTCGCATTTCACCATTACACGATGTCAAAAAAAAAATAAATTCTTTAGCTCTATAGACAATAATACGTTACTCTGGAAGATTTCCTTACGACGAATTGATTTCCTCTAATAAAAATGTTTCGTTATTAAGGTATTAAGGCTCAAACGTAGCAGGAATACTGTTTTTGACGAACTTTGAGGTAACAACTTTTGAGCGCAATATCTTACACAACTGTTATTTCGCTTCAAATGAAGATAATTCGATGCAGAAAATAATAGTAATAACTTGTTTTAAGGGACATTTCCTTACGATCTGTAAATCGTGATGTAATCGTACGTGTGACAAAATCTTACTTCAGACATTCCTCAGTTAGTAAGTAACCCAGGCGTCACTAAATTTTATACCGCTGAATTTTTCAGGATAAGTATTTTTTCTTGGTGTAGAATATGATAAAAAGAAGTTTACAGCTGTAAAGTGCCGGCGATCCGAAAATCGAAAATATTAGCCGATATTCGGTTTTTGACCAATAACTCGAAACAAAAAGTATGTCAAAAAAGTAATAGCACTGGACGATAGAGGGGGAAATTTCACATCAAAAACGTATATGAAGTCTTTTTGTACGATCAAAAATGTAGGCTCCAGATTTTTTAACTTTTGAACTAATTAATGAAATTGAGCTCAGCAACACTACTTCCACTTCCGGATGTTTCTTCCAAGTCACTTTAAAGGAAACATATTGACTATATTTGCACTCTAGTAGATATGTGGAAATTATTGGTCATAGAATTTTAATAATATTTGGGGAAGATGAAGTTTGAGGCGTTGGTTTCTACCACATACGTTAAAAATGAAATTTCTAGTTTATCCTACTTATTTTCCACTATTCACAACCTACCACCTCCCACTCCTTCAATTGTATCATATTAATCAGATGTCACTACAATACACTAACTATCTAACTAGTACTAACTAGTACTAACTATCAAGTGAATATCTCAATTTTAAGTTATCAATTCCATATTAATAATGGAGCGGAGGTGGTGGGGTTTGAAAAATATTAGAAAGAAATATGAGGCCTTGGTTTCTAGTATAAACACCAAATCCCAAGTTTCTGTACTCTTACCAGATTGATTTACTTATTTTCCCCTATTTACTCTTATTAACCCCCAACCCTTCAACGGAATGATCCCAAAATATAATCTAGTTCCAGATGTCGTTATAGTACTTACGTTTACCAAATTACAAGTAAATGTCTCAATTTTATTTTATCAATCCCTTTAATAATGAAGTTAGGGTAGTGGAGGGGTTGAAAATTATTATTAAAAAATCTGAGGCCTTGGCTTCTAGTACATATCAAGTTTCTGTACTCTTATCAGCTTGCTTTACTTATTTTTCCCTATTTGCCTCTACTTACCCCCACTCCTTCAACGCAATCATTTCAAAATATAATCTAGTTTCAGATATAGTCATAATACATATATGTACCCAAGTAAAAATCTAAATTTAATTTTATAAACTCTTTTAATAAGGGAGTGGTGGGGGGATGGAAAATACTATAAAAAAACCTGAGGCCTTCGCTTCTAGTATATACACCAAATCCCAAATTTTTGTACTCTTACCAGCTTGCTTTACTTATATTCCCCTATATATCCCTGTTTAGACCCCAACCCTTCAACGGAATCATCACAAAATATAATCCAGTTCTAGATGTCGTTATAATACATATGTGTAGCAAATTTCACGTGAATATCTCAATTTTATTTTATCAACCCCTGGTATTGGCGATTGAAAAATATTATAAAAGAATCTGAAACCTTAGTTTCTAGTACATACACCGAATTTCAAGTTTCTGTACTTTTACCAGATTGTTTTACTTATTTTCCCCTATTTACCAACTATTTAACCCCCAACCCTTCAACGGAATCATCTCAATATATAATCTAGTTCCAGATGTCGTTATAATACATACGTTTACCAAATTTCAAGTAAATATCTAATTTTTTTTATCAACCCCTTTAATAATATAGTAGGGGTGGTGGGAGTTGAAAAAAATTATAAATAATCTGAGACCTTGACTTCTACTACATACACCGAATTTCAAGTTTCCGTACTCTTACCAGATTACTTTACTTATTGTCCCCTATTTACCTCTATTTAACCCCCAACCCTTCACCAGATATCTTCAAAATAATCCAGTTCTAGATCTCATTATAATATATACGTGTACAAAATTTCAAGTCAATATCTTAAACCGTTCCTGAGAAATCATGCGGACAAAAAAAAAAGTTAGAGACAGACAGACAGAAAATTTTTTTTCGCTCAAATTTAAAATCTCAACATTTCATGATATTCCAAACCTATTTCAAGAAAAAAAAATGATTTTTTTGCGATTACTACGTGGATGTGGAAGTAAAATGAATGTATGTAGAAATAGTATATACACGGTGTTTCCACGGAAAAGCGATATTATAGGTGTAAATAACCTTTTTTTTTTACTATGAACACAATTTTCTGAATTCTGCTTTTGCTTCACCCAAAACCCATTTTCAGTATATTAGAATTTCAAAAATGTATAGACGGCGATGGTGGCAGCTTAAAAATTAAATTCGCTTTTTTTACTATAGTATACTAACACAGTCTTGCGTATTCTGCTTTTGCTGAAAAATTCAGCCTTAAAACATTTAGTGACCGGATTTTATCAATTTCTCTCTGACAACTGGGCTATAGGTGGTATACAATGAATTTAAAAAAATCATAATTCGACGAACGCCTGAATTTGGATTTTGTCAATATACACCTACTCAGAGTACTCATACGATTTCATCACGATTTACAGATCTTAAACAAATGTTCCTCAAAATATATTGGCACCACCATATTTTGCAACAAATAATCTTTATTTGACTCGTGATAACAGATTTGTAGTACTTTAGCTCAAAAGTTATGTTACGTCAAAGTTAGTCAAAACAGTATTTTCGCTATGTTTGATTTTCAATATTTCAAAAATGGTACGGGATGAAGCATTTTTAACTTTATTCAATTTGTAGTAAAAAATATTTAGGAATAAAGTGTTATTGTTCATAGAGCATTAAAAAATATTTTTGTCTGACATAAAGCTATGCATTTTTGGGTCTTGTGGCCATATAAACTTTGATCAGTGAATCGTAGCATACTAAATTATTAGCCACTTTAACCGAGGGCCACTTTTCGTAATAAACGTGCGGGACACTTTTGATCATACTTTGAAAAAAAATAAGGAGGATGTTCTCATTTCGATCAAGCTATTTCTACGGAATCTTTTGCAAATTATAGAGTACGATTTGGCAGTACGGTGGTCTGATATATTTTTTATCAAGCCATGTCTAGTATAAGGTGATCAGGAATCAAAAAGAATTGTTTATTAATATTCGAATTTATGGCGAATGCGCGGGTTAGAGTTAAATAGTCAAAATGTTTTCGGAGTAGTTATAAATTCAAAATAGTCCATAATTGCATAACTTTTGCAGATTTACATGAAATTGGTCCCCAAGAGGGGGTGAATTTTTTTAAACTTAACAGCCTTTAAAGAAACGGTCTCTAAAAATTGTGATATAAAGTTTCACCATTACTCATTTGGTTAATTGAACCTTATTACCTAACATTGATTTTGAGGTCGGTGCAAAAGTTAACAAATAATAAAATCGAACAAACTCTTACCCGATCTTAAGAGTGAGCTATATCTAAAAGCAGTGGGGAAGAGGGATGAAGCGACAAATGAAGAGATATCTCCCTAATAATCAAATTTTAGTCAAAAATATTCTTCAACAACCATGTAGTATATATTTATATACAACTTACACTTATTTTCAGTTAAATAACCACCGAATTTACAAAAAATGGCTTATTGTTATTCATAATTTTAATGATTAACAATAAGCTGTTTTTTGCTCATTGGCTTATGTTATTTAACTGAAAATAAGTGTAACTTGTACATAAATACTACACGGTTACTGAAGAATATTTTTGGCTAAAATTTGATTATTATGGATACATCTTTCGCTTTATCCCCCTACCTCACTGTTGTTAGGTATAGCTCACACTTAAAATCGATATTAGGTCAGGTTTAAAATATTTGTCGTGTCTTCCATATTCAGTATAATAACTTATTTGCCCAAGGTGGCCATTCCCTAGAAAGAGACATCCGATAGGGAAATATTTATTATTTTTGGCCATAACCTTTTTTTTTTCTTACTACGCATATTTAAGAAAATTATAAGAGTACCTAAATAGAACCATAACAAGACTATTACTGTGAATTTCCACTTAGTAATTTCAGTGGTTTGCAAAATAACTCAATTTAATTTTAAAAATTATGTTAATCTTCGTATTTCGTAGTTTTAAATCTAGCTATTTTGCAAACCACTGAAATTATTGAGTGAAAATTCACAGTGAGAGTCTTGTTATGGTTCTACTTAGGTACTCTTATAGTTTTTTTAAATATACGTACAAAGAAAAGAAGGTTATGGGCAAAAACAATAAATATTTCCCTATCGGATGTCTCTTTCTAGGGAATGGCCACCTTAAATATAAACATTCTGTATATGGTTGTCAATACAATAAACTATCACTTGCAATAACCTTTGATATAACATTAGATTTGAACCAACATTACAACGATTAAGATTACTTCTAAAATTAGTATGAAAAATATGTGATACACAAGATTTCAAAAATATGAATGAACATGAAGAAAAGTGTAGCTTTAATTATTACTTCAGCGCGGTGTTGTTTACAATATATTTATTGATTAACATCATTACATCTACAATTTATATAATTTCTTAAATGATGCACGTCAAGTTATACAACAAAATGTTTACAATTTAAGACACTGTATAAAATATTAATTGGCTCATATCATTATTTTGTTTTATTGTTTAGTAAACAACTATTTTTCATATGTTAATGAAAATAGTTTAATGCTAAACTATTTACTGTTAGAAATTAATTATTATTTTAATTATTGGAAATCAAATAAAAAAGTCAATAATTTCGAATAAAATTACTATTTGTGATGTGGGTATAAATTCTATTTACAAGTATTTCCACATGTTCCAAATTAATGGTTAATTTTGAATTTTGTGAAACATTAATGAGATGAAGTGCAAATGGTGTACATTTGTGGTATTTTACTTCTACATACCTTATTTGTCGAAAGATCTCGATACATAATTTTAAATCTATTATTATTATGAATAATCTGCTTTTCGAATAAATTTCGAACAGATTTTACTCAAACTGTCTTGTGAAAATTATTATCTAACTTCATATGTAAATTAGAATTGAATGTTATATATGTACATGATATACTTACCCCATCAGATTGCTTTGCTTACATATTTACTTCCCAGGTTACAGGATATTTTACATTGTTTATTTTGTTTTATACGTAAATACTCTTTAAATGATTTTGCTTAAATTTAAGTTTTATTATTATTAGAGAAGAGCATTAATTACTTTGTTTAATATTAGTATATTTATATAGATCAAAAAAGAAGAGGCATTTCTATGAAGTATGCGTCCAAATTATGGCTAGTGCAAAGTTCAAAAGAACAGAATATGAAAAACAAAAAATTTTTAAACATGCTCGATTTAAGAAGTCAACTTTTGAAAATCTACCACTCATATCATTGATAAAGAAAAGCCAACATATAATCTTAAAACAGAATTTACTTATTGTGATTAATTTTATGTACAGTAATAATATAACATATTTTATATATTATTCAAACACAACCGTTCGGGCTCAAAAATGCCCGTTTATATAAAAATAGAGATTATAAAAATGAAAATATGATTAATGAATTAAAAAGATATGCCGTTCACTTTAAGTGATTCTTAACAAAATAAAAACCTCTAAAAAAGTAACAGTCTTACATCCTAATTAAAAAATTATTATGTAATTGTGCAATCACTTCGAAAGTTTTAAGTCACTTTTGTACAAGTCCACTAATAAATGTCTACAATCACGATATACATTAGTGGTTATTATACCGTGGGGCCGAGAAGCACTATATTCTTCGACCCTGGAAATGATGTCATAGGTAAAACTCGGGTGAGCTCTGACCATCAGAATTAAGACTACTGTTTAGGCTACTATTTAGACTACTATTGATACCACTATCAATGCTAATACATCGTCCCACTTGCAGCCTCTGCCTAAGTACGTCCCTTTCCTGAGTCACCCTTACGAGCTCAGTCTTCAGTCGATGCAATTCCTGCTGTAAACTTCTGTTTGTTTGCTCGAGGTCCTGTCTCTGCTGTAGCCTCTTTGACCTGCAGTTTTGTGCATAGCCCCTGTTTTTCAATGTCCTCCTTTTCTGCTTCAGCCTCACGATTTCTTCACGAGGACAACCGTGTAACCTCTTATTTAATTCTCTAACAGATAAGGACATTAATAAATCATCGTTTAAGCCGATATCTTCTGAACAAGTTGAGTATCCACTGTTATGATTATTTAGACGAGGGGAAAGGGCACTGCCGGCTGAACAAACCGACTGTGGCCTTTGGAGTTGCAGTTGCAGTTGCAGGTTATGGTGATGGCTTCCGTCAAATGCCATCCCCGAGGGTATGTATCCAGCACGCTCCCAGTCCGGTTCTCCGCCCATGCAATGTATGGGCCTCAAGTCTAAGGGCTGTGGGTCTGGTCTCATACTTTGGGGAAACCACATCATATCGTCCATTATACCTGGTGGTCTGCACGGAAGAGGTGAATGATTTGGAGGTGTATCTGGAGGAGTTCCAGGATCATTTATCATACCCATATTGATAAGAACCGGTTGTGGACCGTAAATAGCTTCAGGTGGCGGAGATGGCATCCTTCTGTCGTCATACTGATTCCTGCACATCCTGCTAGAAGAATCATCCTGCTGCAACCAGTTTTCGGTTTCAATCATTTGTCGTTTGTCCTCGCGCTTCACAGTGACGTCCTCTAAATGATCAAGCACAAAGTCTTGAACATATTCATCTGCTAAATTGTTGTCTGGTTCCATCCTCGCACGAGCACTGATTGTATGCAAAAGCACTGCACCTTGCACTGTCGCGTGGCATCGGCTGTCGCGGCGGCGGTAATATTAACTTTGCTCGCGGCTCTCTAAGCCGCGGAGAGTCCGGCATGAGGGCGGCGTCTCGTAAGCGCCGCCTCCGCTAGCAGGATAGGTGCGACTGATTTCGGTACGGAAATTTGTTTATACCTCAATAGCCAGTCAACACAGAGAATATTCGTACCATATTGTTGTAAAAGTGAGCTTTATTGCGGGCTGGACTGTAACACCCGAC
Source organism: Stenurella melanura (assembly GCA_963583905.1). NCBI lineage: Eukaryota > Metazoa > Arthropoda > Insecta > Coleoptera > Cerambycidae > Stenurella > Stenurella melanura. The sequence continues at coordinate 162,621 of CAUZXK010000019.1, read as the reverse complement.
ATATTATGTAGCTTTTGGAGAGTGTATGAGCTTTTGCTTTTTATTAAGATCGTACTCGTTCCAGGAATATTGCCCCTGACTCTTGAACAATATCTACTTTATCACATCTGATTTATTAGTTTTCAGATGCATATGATATATAAACTCTAGTTGAAAAAGTCGATTCGAGTAATATATCGCTCTCGGATACTTTATTACCCCAATAAAACAACGTGCAGTAAAGTTTTAAATTTTCAACTTTTCACCGATTAATTTTTGTTAATGTCATTTATTTTATTCAGGTATAAATGTAAATCTTAATATTCAAGAAAAGTTAATTGTTTTCATAATACTTTAAGAGTATATCACAATATACACTTAGAAAAGGAATACATTAAAATTTTCTTAGGAACTCGTAGAATGTTTCATATGTAAATAGATGCATCGAAAGAAAAATATAAATAAATATATAAAATTAACTAATGCCAGTTAGCTTGTAATTTATTATAGTGAAATGTAGGCATTATAGAAAATATCTTTATTTTTGAATTAATGAAACGAATGAACTTCAATATATCGCCGCAGCACAAATTGTAACCTGTTCTACAGAAGTGTAAAGGCTGGCGTCATGCTTATGATCAAAGCCCGGCTCCGAGGTAGTTATGACGTAAAAGTCAGAATCGGCTTTGCACAATATGAACTATATAAATATTTTCATGCGCAGTAATGCAATATCTTACCTTATAATTGTACCTAGGGAATTCCATAATATTTAAAGGTAATTGGCTCCGAAATGGTTGTAAGTCATACTTTGATGTACTTATTGTTGGATGCACAAACACGAACACTTAGTAACTTTGCCTTATTAGAATAATAAAAATATATTATTTGCATTTGTTCTAAATGGTCCGAAGTTAAACTCCGGCGCCTGTCACCACATTGTGTTGTGAAAATGATTGTTTAACGTCTACGGATGTAATCGGCGTACATTTAAAATAAGTATATTTTCTTATGCAGATTTATGTCCGACATTGAACAGTCCACTTCTTTGTCATACATACAAAATATATTGAAAAACCGGGGTTGTTTCTTAACACTGTATCCACTTTATATTACACTGTCTCAGCAACACCCCCGATACTCTAAAAATATATTGACGTAGATCACATACAATGTTCATTGCATCAATTACTGTATACTGATTTGTTTCCGGCTTACGTTGAAGGTCGCGTATGGCTAGAGGGATTCATGAGAAATATCCATGTATATATGCTAAATTTTAGATTTTATGATGTTCAGATGAAACATGTTTTAAAATGTTCGACTTGCGTGTCTACGAAAGTGTTTTTTCACAGCTGGTACAAAAAAGTTCTACACCGTTCATCCGCAGCTCCAGATAGTCATGAATCCACTGCTTTATTTAATGGAAAACCACTCGACGCCATAATAATTCACGACACGTTTACTTCTATCAAAAGCTAAAAATGTACTGAAAAGTCTGTAGTGTTGACTCCATAATACGTTTGAGCATTCAAACAGGCTCATGCCAATAATGAAAATTGTTGGACCTTTTTTATTTCAAGTACTTTCTGCATGTTTGATGTCTTTTGCAAAATATAAGACGCATTTTGCGGTTTCTTTTACTATTATTATTGTTTACGGAATTCTATTTGCTGTCGTATAAAAAGTAGAGAGAGCGACAAGAGTGGCAGTGTCTTTCTAGTGTAAAAAATTATTATATTTTTTAAAATATAGTGCCTTCTATTATGCGCACAGATAAATATAATATTTTAAATTAAAAATAATTGTTTAATATAGTTGGGAAGAAATATGTAGGAGAAGTTTACATTTCCTCAATTGATACAAAAAGTTGAAGTGTCGTATGCCGGTTAAAGTGTCGAGTTTTTTGTTTTCGGCTAGACAATCAGACCGAGGCTACAGGTGTTTTTTTATGCACCAGTTTCAGTAAACTTTCTTTTTCCTTCTTCAATTTTTTGGGACTTCCTGCCACATGTATGTTTTCTTTTTAAGCGGTGCTAGGGGAATCTACAAAATATATCACAATTAACAAGTATGATACTGGTAAAAAACCTCTACACCTGTGACGTTTACGTCAAAGGATCAGTTAGAGGCTGTTTTTTTTTTTAAATAAACAACACAAATAAGTATAAAAACTTGAAATTAAATATTTCGCCGACGTTTCGGAAATCTAATCTGTTTCCTTTTTCAAGGCTTTTTAGAAAAATCTTTTTTGCTGTGTATGACAAATACACAGCTCTAAGAATGTTTGTTATATTCAATATCCATAGATACTTACTATTTACATAGAACTGTTGATATAGTTAACAGTTTTTAGTAAACATCTCTTACACCTGCTCAACTTTCAACTATATATATTAAATAAATAATTTCTCCAAATTTCTAATAATTAATTATTTAGTTATTATTATTAGTTTTATGTCATACTTTTTACCTCTTACCGCAGAACTATTTGTTTCCTATAAATAATGTATTTATTTGCTTTTGTGAATAATAAAATTCTCGATTCAAAACATTATATTTATCTGTGTGTGAAGACCGTCTCTGGCATAACTACTTCTGCGCCGGGGTCTGCTTATGATTTTATAATTTCTAAATAACTTTATTTTAAAAAGGTAATGAAAGCATCTGTTATTGACAATTTTGTAAGAGCTGAATCCTGCGGTGTGACACTGCATCTGAAGTAATCTATACATACGCCAAAGCGTTTGAACACATGATGTGAGTTTAGCCAACCACGTTGGAATCATCGGGAGATGATTAAAAGCAGTTGTTAATGACAAGAATGAGTAAATCTCTTTAATAATAGAGATGTTGAAATATTTCTTCTACTATGAAATTAACAAAATTATTAGTCGGAAACAAAAAAAATACTTTGTGTTTTCCTTTGATAAACTGTATTGAATATTTGAGAGTACCTATATAATATGTCAGATTAAATAACTTAATATTAGAATAGATTTTAAATTGGCTTATTAATTTTCCTGTTTCATATTGTATTCTGATGTTCAAATTTTATTTGATGAGAAAGAATATGCTTTTCTGTGAAATTGTAAGTAGAACATATTCTGTACATCACAACCGTTTCATTAAACGTATGTTATTACTGGTTACGTTATGTTAAGAGTATTTCCAAAATATTTCAAGAGAATACCATTTGAAGTTGCTATTGCGTCGCCAATGTTGATAGTAAGTTCATATGTTTTTAAAACTATTAGCTCAACTTATCAATAAAAACATAGTAAAAAAATAACATGAAGACAAATACTTAGCACTAAGTAATTATTTATAAAAAATATTTCTTCTTCAAAAGATTTAAAATACTAACAAGCTACAGAACCCGCTATATAAAACGAAAGTAGTATAGCTATGACAGTTCAAGGACACAAACCCCATGTATATCTCCATAAGAGCAGAATCTAGTCATTTTTTACCAATTTTCAACCACCACTTTTACACTCCACCCTCGGGAAGCTCCTATTGGTCGAGGAGTGTGATATCCTATTGGCAGAGGTGTCCTATTGGTCGTGGGGAGTAAGATACTATTGGTTGAATGTTTCTATTGGCGAGAGGCCTAGGATCAATGATGGATACTTTATCTATTGGCCTGGGATTAATGGCGGATGGCGAATCAGATGGGGTTCTGGTATGGGCTTCCGGCTGGTCGAGGACAACAATGGTGGATGGTGTTTAGGCTCGTCCTATTGGACGAGGGCAGCAATGGAGGCTTAGCTAATCAGATAGTGGCATGGTGGTATAGTAAATCCTATTGGCGGCCATCGTACCTAACCTAACGTGTTTCTATATGTCTGGACCTATATACCTACACCCCTACCTGTACACTTAAGTGATGAGATGGTCTGAGGTGGCCGCAAGGTGATCATGTGGTGGTCAAGAGGTGGTCAAGAGGTGGTCATGAGGTGGCCATGAGGTGGTCATGGAATGGTTATGAAACCATATAAATATATGAAAATATTACAGCGAAGTTATTAGCCTCATAGATCCTAGTGAATACAACATGCCTTTTCCACTCAACATCAAACCTAACAGTTATGAACTAAAACATATTGGCTCACCTCTTATAAATGGAGAAGTACCAGTGCAGATTAAAACCAATGTTCTTCATATCGAAGGATATAAATTTAACCTAACCAAAGGTTTAAGAGAATTACTAACGCCTTAAAATATAATTGATAATTGAAATATGATGATTCCACGTAACATTTAATCACTACTGACTTCTCGATTAATCATTTGAAACTATATGTGGATATATGTAAACCTGAATATTAATCAACCTTTTTCTAGGAAACATTTATGCAGCTGTGCATGAGTCATAAGTTTAACCTTGAAAATGTCACGTACCAGATGTTTGTTTCTTAGTAAAAATATTACATCATCATATAGCACGTTATTTGCTTAGTCTAAATATCTGATGACTCAGCCGATTTCTAAGAATAATTTATGCAGCTGTGTATGAGTCATAAGTTTGACCTTGAAATGGCAAGCACCATTTATTTTTATATTTCTTGGTAAAAAGATTACATCATCAACTTTATTTGTTTAGTCTACAGAATCTAATGACTCAGCCGATTTCTAAGAAATGTGTATACAGGTGTGTACGAGTCATAGGTTTAACCTTGAAAATCGTTATATCTAAAGTGTCGCCGGAAACATGTCTAGACTTGCCTTCTGTTAATATAAACATTGATGTCATTATTTACAAAGGTGTTGATGAATCATAAGTTTTTCTTGAAAGTTTAACGTTGAGGCTCCAGCGATCAACTTAATATTTTATTGTCAAACAGCCCCTCATTAATAATAGGTAGAATTAAAGATATCTATACATAAAACAACCATTGAAAACAATATATAAATTCCAAAGTTTCTTGGTAATTCCAAGATTTAAATAATCACGTCTGGAACGTCACTGGGTCGCGGTATTCATTATCGTGACCAAGGGGTACATAAATAAAAATTATTTCATACTATAAAGCTAAAAACATCATTCCAAATGTCTACTGTACGCCTTTTATCATTTAATTTGACCTAAACATCTAAACGCAAAGCACTTAATCACGTTTATTTTCTTATATTACTAAGAAGTTCTGCAGCTCCCAGACTATAAATAATTATCCTAAGTAGGTTTCTTCTTTTAATTTTCCTATATTAGTGAAAAGTCCTGCAGCTCCATATAAAGACTATAAATTTTATCTTAAGTATGTTTTTACTTTTAATTTTCCTGTATTATTGAAAAGTTCTGCAGCTCTCAGACTATAAATAATTATCCCAAGTAGGCTTCTACTTTTAATTTTCCTATATTCGTAAAAAGTCTTGCAGCTCCCAGACTACAAATTTTATATTAAGTAGAAGTAGCATATCATCTAATTAAGATAAAATTTATAGTCTGGGAGCTACAGAATTTTTCACTAATACAGGAAAATTAAAAGTAAAAACCTACTTGGGATAATTATTTATAGTCTGGGAGCTGCAGAACTTTTCAGTAATAGAGGAACATTAAAAATAAAAACCCACTTAAGATAAAATTTATAGTCTGGGAGCTGCAGAACTTTTCACTAATATAGGAAAATTAAGAGTGAAAACCTACTTATGATAATTATTTATAGTCTGGTAGCTGCAGAACTTTTCAGTAACATAGGAAAATAAGCTTGATTAAGTGCTTTGCGTTTAGATATTTAGGTGGAATTAAATGATTAAAGGCATACAGTGGACATTTGGAATGTTGTTTTTAACTTTTTAATATGAAATAATTTTTATTTATATATCCTTTGTACACGATAATGCCTACCAAGACCCAGCAACGGGACAGAAGTGATCTTTTAAATCTTTGGGTTACTAAGAAACTTTGTAATTTATATATTGTTTTCAATATGTGTTTTATGTATAGATATTTTTACTTGTACATATTATTAATGAGGGGCTGCTTGACAATAAAATGTTAAGTTGATCCGTTGAAGCCTCAACGTTAAACTTTCAAGAAAAACCTACGACTCATCAACACCTGTGTAAATAATGACATCAATGTTTATATTAACGGAAGGCAATTAATTCTAGGCATGTTTCCGGCGGCACTTTAAATATAACGATTTTCAGGGTTAAACTTATGACTCATACACAGCTGTATACACATTTCTTAGAAAGCGGCTGAGTCATTAGATCCTTTGGACTAAACAAATAAAGTTGATGATGTAATCTTTTTACCACGAAATATAATAATAAACATCCGGTACGTGTCATTTTCAAGGTTAAACTTATGACTCATACACAGCTGCATCAATATTTCTTAGAAAGCGGCTGAGTCATCCCATATTTAGATTAAACAAATAAAGTCGGTGTTATATAATGATGTAATCTTTTTACTAAGAAATAAACATCCGGTACGTGACATTTTTAAGGTTAAACTTATGACTCATACTTAGCTGCATAAATATTTCTTAAAACGCGACTGATTCATATGCAGGCTTACATATACCCACATATAGTTTTAAATGAATAATCGAGAAGTCAGTAGTGATTAAATGTTATGTCATCTTACTTCAACTATTATCAATTATATTTGAAGGCAGTGTTTATTTTTACGACTGAAGTATACATTTCCAAGCAAGATAAGCATATTAGGATAAAAACAATAGTGGTAAGTTTCATTTAAACTAACAATTCCATAAGTTGGGAGCAATTTTCGAAAATATTCCTAAATCCGATATTTTAGTAAGCAGTAATAATTACTTTATACAGTTTTCTTCTTGTTGTTCTTTATGATGTAATATACAGAAGCCTACTCAAAGAGTTTAATAAATAGAGAAGACAAGCTGGCGATTTGCCGGGACTCGCGGATTGGTTGCCTTGAAGACGGTAGGCTCTTCGTCCTTGTCGCACACCCGGCACACCTCGTACCCTCTCTCTCCACTGTTTTAGAAAGCAACACGGCCTTACCCGGCGCTCTTTGATTTCCAGCAAATAACGTCAATCGTCGCCACCCCTCATGTACTATGCGACAAAGAGAGAACGAAACGTGTGAGAGGGATGAGAAGCCTACAGTCTCCCGCTGCTTATACATTACGCTTATGGAGCTTGTCTCCTCTATTTGTTAAACTTTTTGAGCCTACTGGGATTTGAAACGGATATTTTTCAATTAGCTATTTGTCTATATACAGGGGATCTCATAAATTACGCTTATTATTAATTTAAACTTTGTAGTTAAGCATCCACTGTTTATAATATACAGCGAGCTTTCAATATCATGAAAAAGGAGCTGTAAACTTCATATTCCACTTTTATTAAATATTATTAAAATTGTGGTGGCGGGAAATTATTTGAAGGTATTTGTTTAAATAAAAGACATTTTTAAGTATTATGCTCTATTAGCGTATACAGATAAAAGAACTATATTGTTATATCCATATTAATTAATTGAAGATCTCCACCCACACTTATTTACCCTTAATTACTCTTCGTCTTACCCTCGTTTTATTCTCACTTATTCTTATTTTAAAGACCTGTTTAAAAATCGTACAAAGCCTGTTTGAAATTGTGGTGGCGGGAAAATATTTGAGGACATTTGTTTAAATAAAAGACATATTTAAGTATTATGCTTTTATTAGCGTATACAGATAAAGTAACTATAATATTATTGAAACATTCTTTATAGGATTTTGCTGTTTGCAAAATCCTATAAAGAATGTTTCAATACAATTATAAGCAAACAAATAATAATTCATTTTTTAACTATAATATTATTATAATCAAATTAATTAGTTGCTTAACATATTTTCCCACACTGTTGAAATCCTGAGGCTGCTGCTTCTCTTAAACCTTTGGATAGATTAAATTTAGATCCTTTGATATGAAGAACACTGTTTTTAATCTGCACTGGTACTTCTCCATTACAAGATTTGAGCCAATATGTTTTAGTCAATAACTGTTAGGCTCAATGTTGAGTAGAAAAGGCATGTTGTATTCACTAGGATCTATGAGGCTAATAGCTTCGCTGTAATATTTTCATATATTTATATGGTTTCATGACCAGCCCTTCGCCACCTCAGGGGCCACCTAATGACCACCTCATGACCACCTTTGGCTACCTCATGACCACCTCATGACCACCTCATGACCACCTAATCACTTAGGTATACAGGTAGAGGTGTAGATATATAGGTGCAGACATAGGAACACAATGGAGATGACATGCGGGGGTCCCACAAGGATCGGTCCTCGGACCTATCTTGTGGAACATCCTGTACGACGGGGTCCTCAGAATTAAGCAACCACAGGGAGTGACAATGGTGGCATACGCGGACGACCTGGCCATAACCAATGTGGCTAGAACCGTCGAGGACGTCCAAAGAGCAGCGAATAAGGCCATTGAAAACGTAGTGACCTGGCTGGAAGCAAGACAACTGAGGATATCCTCCGAAAAGACGGAAGCCATTATGCTTAGCGGCAGAAGGAGACATAGGACGCCACTCATCGTGGTACAGGGGACAACCATAGAGGTAAGCAAGGCCATCAAATACCTGGGGGTCTGTCTAGACAAGGGAATGACCTTTAAAGAACATGTACACAGAACCGCAGAGAAAGCGGAGAAAGCTGCGGCAGCACTGGCAAGACTAATGCCGAACGTCGGCGGCCCAAGGGCAAGTAAACGACGGCTAATGTGCAGTGTGATACATTCCATCCTGCTCTAAGCAGCACCCGTGTGGAAAACAGCGCTGAACACGAAGAAATACCGGGCGAGAATCCACAAAGTACAGAGAACGGTTGCAATTAGAATATGCAGCGCTTACCGCACCATCTCATTAGACGCAGTGTTAGTAATAGCGGGAGTTATCCCCATCGAAGAGCTGGCAGAGGAGAGAGATAGACTCTATAGAATAGACAAGAACGACAGGAAAACAAAAGAAGAGAGGGGCAGGACCCTGGAAAGATGGCAGGCAAGGTGGAGCCAACCGGGAAAAGGGGTGTGGACCAGGACACTGATAAAAGACCTACGGAAATGGAATCACAGGGAACATGGGGAGGTAGGCTACCATCTGACCCAGTTCCTTAGTGGACATGGATGCTTCAACACGTACCTCCATGCGATAGGTAAGGCTCAGGACGACAGATGTAGCTTATGCGAACAAGGCCCTGACGACGCTGAGCATGCCATCTTCGAGTGTGACAGATGGACCGAGGAAAGAGAGCGCATCCGAAACAATATAGGTATTATCACCAAGGAAAACATCATTGAACGAATGCTAGAGAATGAAGATAACTGGAAAGTAATCGCGGAATTCATAGTAACAGTTATGAAGACGAGAGAGACACTGGAGAAGGAGGCGCAGAACAGAGCGCCATAGCACATAGGACCACCTACGCCCTGAAGTAATACGTAAGTGGTTCCGGGGCGGAACTGGTGGAAGAGAGGAGGGGTTTTAGTGGGTAAACATCCCACACTACCTCGCCGCCAGAACATCAATGGCGAGGTGTCTTGCTGAAGATTTCCCCTCCTCTGGAGAAAAAAAAAAGACATAGGAACACGTTAGGTTAGGTTCGATAGTCGCCAATAGGACCTCTATCTGATTTGCTATACCACCATGCTATCTGATTCGTTAAACCTCCATTGCTGCTCTCGATCAATAGAAAGAGCCTAAACACCCGCCATTGTTGTCCTCGACTAATTGGAAGAGCCCATACTAGACCACCATCTGATTCGTCATCATCCAATAATCCCAGGCCTCTCAGCCAATAGAAAAAGTAGCCACCATTAATCTCGGACCTCTCGCCAATAGAAACCCTCAACCAATAGTATCTTACGCCCCACGACCAATAGGACACCTCAGCCAATAGGATCCTACGTCCTGCGACCAATAGGAGTTTCTCGAGTGTGGAGTCTAAAAGTGGTGAGGGAAAATTGGTCAAAAATGACTATATTTTGCTCCTATGGAGATTTACATGGGGTTTGTGTTCTTGAACCGTCATAGGTATACTACTAACATAACCTTACAGTACTACAATTTCAATATGTAACCGTGCCAGGCTTTATTATTTTGACAATTTCTTGTCTGTTGACACCTATGTGACAGTTATACGAAAAGCTGGTATTAGACAGTTATACGAAAAGCGGGTATTAAACTTTTGCTGGGATCTGTTGAGATTAATGATGAGATTATGTTACTTCTGTTTACAATGGATGTATCATCTAATTTTGTTATTTTAAAATCAGTTTGCGAGATAATTAATGTTTTTGGAGATTTCTGACGGTTCCTACCTTTCCGAAAATAAAAATCGATATCTTCTAATATGTAGCCGATTTAGAGATTTTCTTTTCAAATTCATGCAAATACCCTATGATCTGTCATCGGCGTCGGCATCGAGAACAAGTTATGACTCATGTTTTAGTCCTCTGCCGAAACAGAAGTCGTTTGAGCGCAAGAAAATAGTCTTCTGCCGAAGCAGAAGTCATTTGAGCACAAGAAAGTCTATATAAGAGGACACTTTTTCTCAGCGAGCAAGTAGTGATCGATCCTTCAAGTAGTAATGTTCCAGCCTTCAGCAACTAATAGTCTTCTGCCGAAACTGAAGTCATTTGAGCACCGACGCCAACGCCGACGCTGATGAGGTTATCCCTTCCTCTTGTGTTGTAACCAGACAGTGTGTTTTACTTGAGTTTTATTGTGTTGAGTGTCAAGTGGCAATGCATACCCGGAGTGGCAAGGCAGTAGGCACCGGGGTCGCGAGCGACGTCTCCACGTCGGCCCCCCCTCACTGCACGACGCCCCTCACAGCATCTGACCACGAAGTGCTCCGCCAACACGACGCCCTGACAAGGGGTACGGGGGTCACGCCCGACGTCTCCACGACGGTGGCCCCCACACACTGCACGACAAGCAACACAGCAACCCGGCTCGGCGAGGTAAGCATGTCCTCTGATTTCTCCACAGGCACAAGTGCTCCGCATGGCGTCGCGACGACGGCGCCCCAATACTGTGCGTCGCCGGGCTCAGCACCCAGGCATAGCGAGGCAGGACTCGCCACCAACATAGGACACGACACTGGGGTCACGCATGACGTCATCACGACGATGCCCCCTCGCTGCATGGCACGCAGCGCAGCCACCTGGCATGAAGCCCAGGCAACAAATATGGAATGGAGTAGCAACGATTCTCAGGCGATGCCCCCCTACTGCATGGAGCGCAACGCGGCATCGTGGCATGGAAACTCGGCGACGGAACAGAGATTGGGTGGTGATGATGATATGGTGATGCCCCCTCGCTGTATGGTGGACCCAACAGCATCCCGGGCCAACGACGATTCCTTGGCGCTGGAAGATCGCCGCTTCGCTGGATTCGCTTCCACACATGGGGAAGCCTCCATCTCTGACTCAGGGCTGCCCAGCGGTCAGTACACCATTGCTGCCACACCCGACTGGCCCCAACTCTTCAGCGACGCCTCGCTGACACCTCGCCGCCAGCTGGCCACCCCTCGCTGCATGGTACCACCAACAGCAACCAGCCCAAGTCCAAGCACGCCGCCCAACGCACAGTACTTCGTCACGCCTACCTCGTCGGCCGGCGCTTACCACGTCACCCCACCGTACCAGACGGCAAGACCTAGTGCTACGCCACAAAGACAAATAGTGCTCCAAACCCAAACGACTGGAACGATCCCAGTCCCCTCTGCCGCTGTGACGGCTTATCCCCAACCGAGCTTGGGACTACCCTCTTACGAACAATTAACACAACTCCTGGCTCTGACGACTTCAAATTTAGCCTCCATTACCCGGCAACAAGAAAATAGCCGGCCACCCATCACTGCACGGAACGCATCACAGCCGTACGCACCGGAAAGGGCGTATATCCGTGGACATGGCGACCAACAGCGTGAGGCCAGATCTTTCCGGAGGGAAGAGGATCCACGACAACCCGAACACATAAATCCTGGGGAAATGGACCCCCAGTGGCGCCCAACACAAAACCTAGCAGAGAGCATGACAAGACTAATGGAGGGAAGCGTCCAAGCCGCAATACACGCAATACAAGGTCATCACAGGATGCCCGCAAGAAGAACGAGAGCGCTGCCCACTTACTCAGGCCTGGAATGGGAGGATCCAGTCAACTTCCTGGATGAGCTCGAGGAGGCGATGCTCCATGAAGACATCCACGGCAGGGATAAAGTGAGAGTGGCCATTGAACAGCTCGAGGGTCAAGCCAGACGCACCCTGGAGATGTGGAAGTCCCACAACATAACATACGAATTTTTAAAGGAAAAGCTCCTGCGGCAGTTCAACGACACTGCCACCCTGGGGAAGCTACGCTCCAGGTTACACGGGGAGGGACAAAAAGACGACGAACCCGCCGCCGTTTTTATACAACGTAAAATTGGACTCTGGCTGAGGGTAGATAGGTATACGCCGGAAGAAGAGATGGTTATGGAGGTGCGCGAGCTCCTGCGACCGGAACTAAGATTCGCAACTAGAAATGTCCCAGTGGCCACGATGGAAAGCTTGAGCCGAGTGGCTGAAAACGCCGAGAGTGACTACAGGGAATTTCAGAGGCAACTCCGACCGCTGCCGAGGCCAGCCACCATCCCGCCTGCAAGCAATACTACCAATAGTCTACCAAAGTGCCGCAAGTGCCCGGGATTTCACTATCACCGAGACTGCCCCACCAACCAAACTCAGTCAGAGCCCCAGCGAGCCAACCCCAATTTCCGTGGATACGACTCCAACCAACAGGGAAACCCTAACTTCCGCCAACAAAATGTCCAGACAGGGGGTAACAACTTCCGAGGGCATGGCACCAACTTAAACAACCCTAGCCAACAGGCAGGTCCAACCAATAACCCGGGCCCAGGACAGACATCCACGGCACCACCGCAGCAACGAAGCCAGACAGCCCCCCGGCAGCAAGCTAATAGTCAGCCCCAGGCGGGAAACGAGCAGCGAGCCGGCCCAAGCCAGGGTGCCCGGCTCCAGAACTAAGTGCGTCAATAGGACTGACGGCCGGTCCCGGCCCATCATCCCACTTGTGGGTCGAGGCCAATGGATGCCGTTTACTGGCCCTGCTGGACAGCGGGGCGACTCATTCCTTCATCCATAGCAACTACGTAGAGGACCTTCCGAGGACAAGCACACCCAAGGCAGCGTGGAAGTGCCCCTGCAGATCGGAAACTGGACAGTTTCGGTCGAAATGCATATTTTGGAGGATATGACCAAGGACATCATCCTAGGAAGGGACTTCCTAGCGAAACAGGAAGTGGTGATCGATTTTCCGCGGCACTGCATACACGCAGTGGTGTCAGAACGGCACACCCTGTTCTGGGACATGGAGGCTCGGACCGAGGACTCGGCCCGCACCGTAGCAGCCAACCCAGAGCAGCTACCAGAGACGCACAGCCGTGCGTATGAGGAAGTCATCACTAAATTTTCTGATGTATTTCAAGAGACGCTCAAACAGCCTACTACACAACTCACTACCCATGAAGTCCGTCTGAAAGACGACAAACCATTTAAAATACGACGTTACCAGTACTCGGCGAACAAAAAGGCAATAATCACTGAGGAAGTGAAGAAGATGCTGGCAGCCGGGGTAATTCGACGCAGTAACAGCCGTTACTGCTCACCGATCGTCATTGTGAACAAAAAGGATGGGACTTCCCGCTTTTGTGTCGATTACCGCCAGCTGAACACCCAGACGTTGGAAGAAGTGTCTCAGTTGCCGCCGATAAGGGAGACGATCCGAGAGCTAGGTGCAGCGAAGGTTTTCACTAGTTTGGACTTAAAAAGTGGATACTGGCAGGTCCCGATGCACGAGAATAGTGTACCCCTGACAGCTTTCAGTACCCCAGACGGAGCGACATTCGAGTTCCTTGTAATGCCATTTGGGCTACGCAACGCCCCCTCAACGTTCCAGAAGTTAATGACAGAAGTGCTGGCCGACTTCATAGACGTCTTCGTGAAAGTATATCTAGACGACATAATAGTATACTCTGAAGATCATCAAGACCACCTTCGTCACTTGGCTCTGGTATTAGAGCGTCTGAGGATACATGGATTGCACTGTGGACTCCCGAAGTGCCGATTTGGAGCCTCCGAGCTGGACTACCTGGGCTACAGGATAACTACTACTCAAAATCAACCCCAGGAGAAACACGTCATCCAAATAAGAGACTTTCCCACTCCTCGCACCAAGAAGGAACTCCAGGGATTCCTAGGCACTGCCAACTGGTTACGAGAGTTTGTACCCGAGTTCGCCGAGCTGACAGCCCCGCTAACAAACCTAACAGGAAAGGAGAGGTTCCAGTGGAACACAGAAGCGGAGACAGCGTTCGCACTGATCAAGGAGAAGCTATCACAGCCTCTAGCCCTTTGCAGACCGGAGCCAGGACTGCCTTTCTACCTCCAAACCGATGCAAGCAACCATGGCATGGGTGCGGCCTTGTATCAAAAAACGCCAGAGGGGGAGAAACGGATCATTTCCTGCTCCAGTGCAAAGTTTACAGGACCTGAGAAACGCTATCACATTAACGAACAGGAGACACTCGCCGTAGTATGGGCCTGTCGTCGGTACCGCCACTGGCTGGAGGACCAGCATTTTACCCTTGTCACGGACAGCCGAGCATTGCACTGGTTACATCAGTTCAAGGACGAGAGGGCCAAGCTCACCCGGTGGGCCTTGCAGCTGCAAGAGTACACCTTCACCGTAGAACACTGTCCAGGACGACTGAACCAGCTGCCCGACTTCCTGTCGCGTCATCCCCAAGAAGCCATGCCAGCTGATACCGGCGATGACTCCCGCTTACTGCCTCCTGATGAGGAACCCACAACCCAACAACCAACCACGCCAAGGGCCATCATCGATACCCCGACCACGGAGGAACTTCTGATGATGGAAGCCGAACCTGAGGAGCTAACCACTCTGTTCGATGAAACCAAGGCCGCCCAACTCGCGGACTACGCTATTTCTGGTTCCATCGGACGCTGGGGGGAAATCCAGGATCAGGAACGAGGCCTAGACCCTTGGGAGAAGCGCCTGAAAGAACAATTCAGGGTGGAAGATGGACGCTTATGGCATGTCACTGAAGAGAGGACCGCCCTCGTTGTGCCCGAAGCCTTGAGGCCCCGCATTCTGCACCACTACCACGACGCCCCACATGCAGGTCATCCAGGCCGCGACGAGACGTACCGGGCAGTAAACAACCGTTATTACTGGCCCCAACTCCGCAAGAACGTCACGACGCATGTGCGACTATGCATGGTATGTGCTGCAACCAAGCGAGGACCCCTTCAAGCTGCCGCTCCACTCCGCCCGAGACCACCCACCAAACCCTGGCAAGTACTCTCGTTAGACGTCATGGGACCCTACGAAGAGACACCAACCCATAACCGAGTTATCATCGTGATAACAGATCTCTGTTCCAAGTGGATCGAGGCCGAAGCTGCACCCCAAGCTGATGCCAACCACATCTTAGGGGCCTTGGAACGAGTCTGCCTCCGATGGGGATATCCCGATGAACTCATTACCGACAAGGCACCCACTTTCACCGCCAAGAAGATCCTCAACTTCTGCAAGCGGAATAAAATCAGACATTTTACATCGCCGATCTACCACCAGAGAGCCAATCCCGTGGAGAGGCGTAACCAAGAGATAAAGAAGGCTTTACGAGAGAAGCTGATGGGAAAACGACAGAACCGATGGGACGTCGTGCTGCCGCAGATCATCTTTTCTTTGCACAACAGAAAAAATGCTGCCACCGGCTACTCACCCAGCGAGCTGCTGCTTGGGACCGAGTTACCTCGCCCAGGAGACTGGCAACACCCAGAGCAACGCCGCCCGCTACCAGAACCCCGACGAGCAGCTAGGAGCAGACATGAGAAAGCGGCGCAACGACAGCAAGTCTACCAGAGGAATCTTTTCCCAGAACCAAGGACAGCCCCGATCGAGTATCGACCCCAGCAACAAGTGATGTGCCGAGGCTTCAAGGAGCGCCGGACCAGCTTTGGACCCACATGGGAGGGACCTTTTGTTATCATTCGAGCCCTGGGTGATAACACGTACGAAATTCTCAGGAACGAGATCCCAGTGCCCATTCACATTGATGACATCAGGCCCATGCCAGGCCAGAAACCCGACAAGCGACCTCCAGTGCCTCCAGCCGTACGAGCCATCGCAGCTGATACCGACGATGACGACAGCGACGACGAGGATGACGATCCTGAGGATCCAGGTCATCCAGCCCCACCAAGGCTCGCAGCTCCTACTGTCACAGGACCAGTAGCGCCCGCTGCCCCGGAGCCAGCAGCACCCGCTGCCCAACAGCCAACCACGCCTACTGTCACAGGACAAGTAGCGCCCGTTGCCCAGAAGCCAGTCACGCCTACTATCACAGGATCAGTAGTGCCCGCTGCCCAACAGCCAACCACGCCTACTGTCACAGGACCAGTAGCGCTCGTTGCCCCGAAGCCAGTCACGCCTACTATCACAGGATCAGTAGTGCCCGCTGCCCCAGAGCCAGATGCCAACGCACAAGTCTACATCCGTGGATCTGGTACCTACTTCCGTGGACATAGCACCACAGCCGCCGCTAAACCAAAATTTCCAGCCCGCCGACTGCCCCCAGTCGTGCCTGGCCCATCCACCTCAGCCAAGAGGAAACAAACAAACAAGAAGGAGAAGCCCCCGGCGCTGTCAGCCGCACCGCCGCCGCCAGCAGACCCTGGGCCTTCTACGTCAAGACAAGAGCAGCCGCTCGACACAACGCCTATACTGTTCCCGATGCCGTTCTGGGCGAAGGCCGTGACCACGCCTGGCCACGACCGACAGCAGCCATCCGCCAGCCAGATGCCTGTCCCAGTCCGGACACGAGTATTCGTCAACTCGAACGCCAGCCCGAGCTCAGCCGGCTCCGGCGCACCGCTCCAGGATCCCGCTACCTTAGCACGTAGCACAGCAGGACCTAGCAGCCCCCACGAGGCGCTCCAGTATCTCACTGCCTTAGCCCGCAGTACAGCAGGACGTTGCAGCCTCAATAAATCGCTCCAGTCTCCCGTTGCCTTAGCAAGCAACACAGCAGGACGTTGCAGCCTCACAGGTTCGCTCCAGAATCCCGTTGCCTTAGCGAGCAACACAGCAGGACTTAGCAGCCCCCAATTCGCAACAGGATCAGGCAGCCCCGGGCGTCGCGGAGACGACGTCCAGAAGAGCGAAACTTGCGATAATATACCAATGTAAATAATTCAACGCCACAGGGCGAAAACTTTGTTCAAACTAGAATGCATTTATGATTTGTCACATAAAATACTTTAATTTTAAATATCTTGTTTTACCTAAAATATCTTAATGGACCTATTATTAGTTACTTATATAAAATATCTTACCACACTTAATCTTAGTCTATATATGTTAAAATATCTTAGTTGTTGAAATATCTTAACACTTACTCTTAGTTTATCGTTTTGAAAATATTGTATCCACTCACTCTTACATTATATAATTGAAATTATTGAACTGAAACATAACCTGTATGCCTTTATTAATGTTCAATAAAGTCACAAAAAAGGGGGGTGGTGTCATCGGCGTCGGCATCGAGAACAAGTTATGACTCATGTTTTAGTCCTCTGCCGAAACAGAAGTCGTTTGAGCGCAAGAAAATAGTCTTCTGCCGAAGCAGAAGTCATTTGAGCACAAGAAAGTCTATATAAGAGGACACTTTTTCTCAGCGAGCAAGTAGTGATCGATCCTTCAAGTAGTAATGTTCCAGCCTTCAGCAACTAATAGTCTTCTGCCGAAACTGAAGTCATTTGAGCACCGACGCCAACGCCGACGCTGATGAGGTTATCCCTTCCTCTTGTGTTGTAACCAGACAGTGTGTTTTACTTGAGTTTTATTGTGTTGAGTGTCAAGTGGCAATGCATACCCGGAGTGGCAAGGCAGTAGGCACCGGGGTCGCGAGCGACGTCTCCACGTCGGCCCCCCCTCACTGCACGACGCCCCTCACAGCATCTGACCACGAAGTGCTCCGCCAACACGACGCCCTGACAAGGGGTACGGGGGTCACGCCCGACGTCTCCACGACGGTGGCCCCCACACACTGCACGACAAGCAACACAGCAACCCGGCTCGGCGAGGTAAGCATGTCCTCTGATTTCTCCACAGGCACAAGTGCTCCGCATGGCGTCGCGACGACGGCGCCCCAATACTGTGCGTCGCCGGGCTCAGCACCCAGGCATAGCGAGGCAGGACTCGCCACCAACATAGGACACGACACTGGGGTCACGCATGACGTCATCACGACGATGCCCCCTCGCTGCATGGCACGCAGCGCAGCCACCTGGCATGAAGCCCAGGCAACAAATATGGAATGGAGTAGCAACGATTCTCAGGCGATGCCCCCCTACTGCATGGAGCGCAACGCGGCATCGTGGCATGGAAACTCGGCGACGGAACAGAGATTGGGTGGTGATGATGATATGGTGATGCCCCCTCGCTGTATGGTGGACCCAACAGCATCCCGGGCCAACGACGATTCCTTGGCGCTGGAAGATCGCCGCTTCGCTGGATTCGCTTCCACACATGGGGAAGCCTCCATCTCTGACTCAGGGCTGCCCAGCGGTCAGTACACCATTGCTGCCACACCCGACTGGCCCCAACTCTTCAGCGACGCCTCGCTGACACCTCGCCGCCAGCTGGCCACCCCTCGCTGCATGGTACCACCAACAGCAACCAGCCCAAGTCCAAGCACGCCGCCCAACGCACAGTACTTCGTCACGCCTACCTCGTCGGCCGGCGCCTACCACGTCACCCCACCGTACCAGACGGCAAGACCTAGTGCTACGCCACAAAGACAAATAGTGCTCCAAACCCAAACGACTGGAACGATCCCAGTCCCCTCTGCCGCTGTGACGGCTTATCCCCAACCGAGCTTGGGACTACCCTCTTACGAACAATTAACACAACTCCTGGCTCTGACGACTTCAAATTTAGCCTCCATTACCCGGCAACAAGAAAATAGCCGGCCACCCATCACTGCACGGAACGCATCACAGCCGTACGCACCGGAAAGGGCGTATATCCGTGGACAGATCTAACTAAAAGTTGTCTTATAGTTCACAATATCATACAGAGTACTTTATGGTCATACTCAAACATTGTTTTAGTTCAAACGTCCAAAAGTCAATTTTTTTATCTGTATATTTTCACAGAATTTAATACAGTGTTGAATTCTGCATCTATTAATATTAGTATTCCTTCAATCTAGCTCTCTCGATTTTTTATTATACACGAAATTTTATAATAATATAATCAACACTGTACAATGTACATTCAGCTACATATAGAGGCAATGAAGCATTTCAGAATGTTTTGTTTTTATCAATATAAACACCGTGTTAGTGTTGCCGAGTCGTAGCGATAGTACAAGAACGTAGTAGCATTTGTCTACTTAGAACAGATTTCTGTAAGCATGTGAGCGTACGTCTTCAAGAGAATCGTGATATTTTTAAAAGGATTATTTGAACTGACGAAGCTGAATTTTCCAGAGAAGGAATTTTTAACAGACGAGAGGTACACAACTCGGCATAACAAAATTAACTAACTACTAACAAACAGTTCTGACTTTGTATGTACATTTTATAAAAATTCGTCCATAATAAAAAAACCAAGAGAGATAGGTATAGGAAAATCAGTTGATGCAGAATTTAATACTTTATTAAATTATGTGAAAGTATGTAGGGGGTTCCATTTGAAAAAAATGACTATTTGACGTTTGAATTAAAACAATGTTCGACTATGAAAATAAAATTCCCTATATAATATTGTGAAAACAAAAAACCACTTTTATTTAAAACATAGGGTACTTGTATGAGCTTGAGAAGAAAATGCCTTAATCGGCTAGATGACAGAAGATATCGATTCTTTTTCCAAGAATATTAATTATCTCGAAAACTCGTAGGTTTAAGAGTATATTATGGTACATAAACCCAAGCTAAAATTTTATGAGGAATCCAAATATGAAATAAAATATAGGATTTTCCATTTAAAATAACAAAGTTAGGTAATATATTCGGTGTAAACGGAAGTAACACATGCATGAAAATATTTTCGCTAGATCCGCCATATCCGCCCCTACACCAATCTTCAAATTTCTAAACTCAACAGATTCAAAGAAATGTCCAATACCCGATTTCCATGAATAACCCTGTATATAACGGGCAATGAATCAAATATCTCATGAAACTTCTTATTAATAAACTCTAAAACTATATAAACATGGGGAGATTCTGAATTTGACTCGTATGTTGTTCGAGAATGGCGTAAGCGATTTCAATGAAATCTTTTACGAACTGTTTAGAGTATGGCCACATTTCATCAAACTGAATCTAGTATAAGATGAGCAAAATTCGGGAAGTTTTTATATTTGGGAATATGCCGAATGCGCCAGTAATAATATACATGGTGGGGCAATAGTGCGTCGGACCTCGATATCTCGAGTTCTACGATAGCTAGAAATTTTTTTGAAAATTGAAAGTAAACTAGATAAAAAAGTCTACAACTGGAACTTATTTTCGAACAAACAGGGAGAGCCAAGACGAAATTACATTACCAAGTACCTTTTTTCCAAATGGAATACTATGTATATCAGTACATTTTTTGAAGGCTCTTTCTAGACTCTATTCATTCCTATATTAGCATTGAATATCTCCCAACCACTTGGATGTAATTAATTTTTTTGTTGAAATAATGCAATTTGCAGATGGATATTAAGAAAATCACCACAGTCACAATTATGTGTTTTAAGAAAAACTTATGTGAAGACAAGTTACGAGACATCTAATTAATGTTTTTGAATCATTTTCATTTCCTAGAACTGCACAGGGTGACCAAAAATTATTTTTCAATTAAGAACTTTTTAAATCGAATTTTTTCAATTTTCTCAAACGGAACACCCCGTATATTTCTCAACGATGTGATGTAGAAACAAAAGACGAACATTTTTTGTAAGTACTTCTGTATGACTAATTGCAACCAATTTCGATTTATTGAGCAATAATTACAAAATTCAAAAATAAACTTAAAAAAAGAGGTTTCTTCAAATAACTCAATAGAAAAAAGTATAATAAATGTTGCCCATTTTGATTGACACACATCTCTATGCGCTATTGAAATGAGGTTCCCACTGTTCCTAAAACTGCCGGTGTGATAGATCTAAAGGTAGTTATTATTCTTTCCTTCATATTTTGGACTGTTGTTGGTATGTCTCTATAAACAATTGCCTTCACGTATTCCCATAAAGAGAAATTCATTTTTGTAAGATCTGGGGATCTAGCAGGCCATCTAGGGTCCCTTTCTTCCAATCCGTTGATGAGGGTAGGTATTATTTAAGTGGTCTCTAACTGCATTTAAATAATGTGGTGGAGCACCATCTTGCTGAAACCACATCCTATTTTGAATTTTTTCAGGGAGATTTACAAATAATTGTGGTAGATAGTTTTCCAAAAAATGAAGATAAATAGCTTCAGTCAATGTACAATCAAAGAAATGTAGCCCTAATACATGTTCTCCAATAATTTCTCCCGAAACGTTTATAGACCATCTGTGTTGGTTATCAACTTGCACAAAAAAGTGCAAGAAGTTGACATCATCTTGCATTTTACCTCTGGTTCAATTACAAAATTGTAGGCTCTTTTGAAAATCGTCATCAGATAATTCCTGGTGCGTTTGAATATGATATGCATGCAACTTATTTGTTTTTAAGATTCGACCCACAGACCGTCTACTTATCCCTACTAATGAGCTCACTTCTCTTTGACTAAAATGGGGATTCTCAACCGTTACCAGCACCACAGAAAACTCATTTTCTTCATTCACAACACGTTTTATTCTTTCACTTTTTTTATATGAGACATTTCTAGTTTCCAGAAATCTATCGAGAAGGTTTTGGAAGCTGCTAGGTATCCTTTTTTCAGGATAACGTTGGTGATAAATTCTATTGGCAAGTAAACAATTTCTGTCTAACTCGTCCAAAACAAAAGTCATGTCTACAAGTTCCGCTTTATTAAAATTCATATTGTAAAATTCCAAATATTTTAAATTCAATTCAAATTGTAACTAATGACCGATAAGTATGATAAATGCTACGTTGTACATGACAATTTATACCAAACTGAGGTTTTATTGCTTGTTGAATAACAAAAAGGGCAAAAAAATGTACAAAAATACGTTACAGTAAAGGACCTGTTAAATATTATTTACTCATGTCAATGGATTGAAAGAAACGATCCCATTAAATGACCTCATTTCAAAATTGCATACAGACGTGTGTCAAACAAAATGGGCAACACGTCGAACACCTGTTATAAATTTTTCTAATAAATTATTTGAGGAACCTCTTTTTTAAGTTTATTCTTGAATTTGACACTTATTTATTTATAAAACGAAAATGGCTGCAATTAGCCATAGCGAAGTACTTACAAAAAATGTTCGTTTTTCATTTCTACATCACATCCTTGAAAAATATACAGGATGTTCCACCCTGCACAATTTTAGAAAACTAAAATAATTCAAAAACATTAATTAGATGTACTAAATAAATAAAAAAATAATAAGTTTTTCTTAAAACCCATAATTGTGACTGGTGATTTTTTTAATATCCATCTGCAGATGCATTATTTTACAAAAAAATTCATTACATCCAAATAGTTGAGAGGTATTCAATGCTAATATAGGATTGAATAGAGCCCAGAAAGAGGCTTCAAAAAATGTACTGATATACATAGCATTCCATTAAAAAAAAGACACTCACTTGGTCCTGTAATTTCGTCTTGGCTCGCCCTTTATGTTCGAAAATAATTTCCAGCTATAGACTTTTTTATCTAGTTTACTTGCAATTTTTTTTTAATTTCCAGCTATCGTAGAACTCGAGATATCGAGATCCGACGCACTATTGCCCCACCCTGTATAACTAAACGATTTCGTCGGAATTGCATTAAAATTGATAGTTAGATGCTTTTGTAGTAGCTGATATTGAATATGATGTTTAAAGTTGAAAATTGAAAATAGAGAAGACAACAAGGCTGCCATAATTGTCAATACTTTTGCTTTACTTGTTTGTTATATGAGGATATGCAGATTCTTTGATAATGAGCCTGATGTTAAAAATTCAAAACGACGGATATTTTCTTCTTATTTTATAGAGAATACATAAGATGTTCCTAAAGGGGGCGAAAAAAATTTGAAGTAATTGAACCGCCTGAAAGAAAAGCAGTGTGATAAAAAACTTTACTGTTTCCCGGTGAATTGAACCTTATTAATTAATACGATATTGGAATGGAAATTGGGAATGAATTTTTGATCGATATTTTGGGGAAGGCGTTATTAATAATCGGAAACGATTTTTTATAATAACACTTTTTCACAAACTTTAGAATATTACTGCTCCCTGGTGGTTCCATTATACTATTTCATTAAGCTACGACTTAAGTCCGAATTAGATGGCCCGGCCCTCTGAGCCAGATTATCAGGAATTGGACAAAATCAAGTTTAATCGGTGTTGCATTGAAATTGGTAGTAGAGTAGCCGACACTAAATCTAATGGCAAAAGTTAAGAATTGAAAATAACGAATGGCTACCATAGTTGCAAAACTTTTGCAGACTTACATTAAATTTGGTAAATAAAATAAAAGGAGTTTATCAACATTCTGTGTGACATTATCGATTAAAAGGAAACTGAAGCGCCGCTATAAATCGTTGAAATAAATTTCCTTTAATAATAATAACTTTGTTTTCATAAGACATGCATGGAAAAATGTCAAAGAGAGTAACAAACAATACATTGTATATAGATTGGTATGTATCAACACAGTGTTACATTTATTAGGTAAAAATTAAAATCAACTAAGATACGGCATAAGCTATTGTACAAACATTAATATACATTAATAAAAATAAGGAACTTTATTCCGACATTTCAATGTGAGAATTAAAATACTCGTCTGTAGAATAAAACGAATTTTCTAGAAGATATTTTTTGATAACTTTTTTAAATTTGTTTAAATTGTCTATTTGCTTTATATTGTTTGGCAAATGATTATATATTTTTATTGCCGTTATTTTTTATCCATTTGCTGAAAGTAAAAAGCGATGGTTGGACAACAGAAGGTAGAACGTAAGTTATAATTTATTTTCCTATCAGAAAAATTTGTCATTTGGGAAATATTCTTTTTACTTCCACATCCACGTAGTGGATTGGAAGTATAGTAATCGCAAAAAAATTTTCAAAAATTTTTATTCGTGAAATAGATTTAGAATGTCATGAAACGTCGAGATTTTAAATTTGAGCGAACAAAAAATTTCTGTCTGTCTGTTTGTCTGTCTGTCTGTCTGTCTGTCTGTCTGTCGGTCTGTCTGTCTGTCTGTCTGTAACTTTTTTTTTTTTGTCCGCACGTTTTCTCCGGAACGGTTTAAGATATTGACTTGAAATTTTGTACACGTATATATTATAACGAGATCTGGAACTGGATTGTTTTGTGAGGATATCCGGTGAAGGGTTGGGGGTTAAATAGGGGTAAATAGGGAAAAATAAGTAAAGCAAGCTTGTAAGAGTACAGAAACTTGAAATTCGGTGTATGTACTAGAAGTTAAGGCCTCATATTTTTTTATAATATTTTTCAACCCCCACCACCTCTACCCCATTAATGGGGTTGATAAAATATAGTTGAGATATTCATTTGAAATTTCGTACACGTATGTATTATAACGACGTCTGGAATTAGATTATATTTTGAGATGATTCCGTTGAAGGGTTGGGGTTAATTTGGGGTAAATAGGGGAATATAAGTAAAACAAGTTGGTAAGAGTACAGAAACTTGAAATTCGGTGTATGTACTAGAACCCAAAGCGTCAGATTTTTTTTATAATATTTTTCAACCCCCACCACCCCTACTCCAATATGAAAAGGGTTGATAAAATAAAATTGAGATATTCATTTGAAATTTGGTACACGTATGTATTATAACGACATCTGGAACTAGATTATATTTTGAGATGATTCCGTTGAAGGGTTGGGGGTTAAATAGGGGTAAATAGGGGAAAATACAGTAAAGGAAGCTGGTAAGACTACAGAAACTTGCAATTAGGTGTATGTACTAGAAGCCAAGGTCTCAGATTATTTATAATATTTTTCAACCCCCACCACCCCTACTTCATTATTAAAAGGGTTGATAAAATAAAATTGAGATATTCATTTGAAATTTGGTACACGTATGAATTATAACGACATCTGGAACTAGATTATACTTTGAGATGATTCCGTTGAAGGGTTGGGGGCTATTTAGGGGTAGATAGGGAGAAATAAGTAAAGCAAGCTGGAGTACAGAAACTTGAAATTAGGTGTATGTACTAGAAGCCAATGCCTCAGATTTTTTAATAATATATTTCAGCCCCTCACCACCCCTACGCCATTATTCAAGGGGTTGATAAAATGAAATTTAGATATTCACATGGAATTTAGTACGCATATGTATTATAACGACATTTGGAACTAGATTATATTCTGAGAAGATTTCGTTGAAGGGTTGGGGGTTAAATAGGAGTAAATAGGGGGAAATAAGTAAAGCAAGCTGGTAAAAGTACAGAAATTTGGGATTTGATGTATATACTAGAAGCGAAGGTCTCAGGTTTTTTAATTAGTATTTTCCATCTCCCCACCAACCCCACTCCCCTATTAAAAGAGTTGAGAAATTTAAATTTAAATTTTCACTTGAAATTTAGTACATTTATGTATTATGACTATATCTGAAACTGGATTATATTTTGACATGATTCCGTTAAAGGGTTGGGGGTTAAATAAGGGTAAATAGGGGAAAATAAGTAAAGCAAGCTGGTAAGACTACAGAAACTTGCAATTCGGTGTATGTACTAGAAGCCAAGGCCTCAGATTTTTTAAAAATATATTTCAGCCCCCCACCACCACTACACCATTATTCAGTGGGTTGATAAAATAAAATCGAGATATTCACATGAAATTTAGTACGCATATGTATTATAACGACATCTGGAACTAGATTATATTTTGGGATGATTCCGTTGAAGGGTTGGGGGTTAAATAGGGGTATATAAGGGAAAATAAATAAAGCAAGCTGGTGAAAGTACAGAAATTTGGGATTTGGTGTATATACTAGAAGCGAAGGTCTCAGGTTTTATTATTCGTATTTTCCACCCCCCCCACCACCCCCACTCCTTTATTAAAAGAGTTGATAAAATTAAATTTAAATTTTCACTTGAGATTTGGTACATTTATGTATTATAACTATATCTAAAACTAGATTATATTTTGACATGATTGCGTTGAAGGAGTGGGGGTAAGTAGAGGTAAATAGGGAAAAATAAGTAAAGCAAGCTGGTAAGAGTACTGCAACTTGAAATTCGGTGTATGTCCTAGAAGCTAAGGCATCAGATTTTTTAATAATACTTTTCAACCCTTCCACTACACTTCCTACATTATTAGAGGGGTTGATAAAATAAAATTGAGATATTCACTTGTAATTTGGTACACGTATGTATTATAAGGACATCTGGAACTAGATTATATTTTGGGATAATTCCGTAGAAGGGTTGGGGTTAACAGGAGGACTAGGGGAAAATAAGTAAATCAAGCTGGTAAGAGTACAGAAATTTGGGATTCGGTGTATATACTAGAAACCAAGGCCTCAGATTTCTTTCTAATATTTTTCAAACTCCACCACCTCCGCTTCATTATTAATGGGATTGATAACATCAAATTGAGATATTCACTTGAAAGTTAGTACACATATGTATTGTAGTGACATCTGATTGAGATGACTGCTTTGAAGGGGTGGGAGGTGGTAGGTTGTGAATAGTGGAAAATAAGTAGGGTAAACTAGAAACTTCATTTTTAACGTATATGATAGAAACCAACTCCTCAAACTTTTCTATGACATCTGCCCCAAATATTAAAATTCTATGACCAATAATTTCCACATACTAGAGTGCAAATATAGTCAAGATGTTTCCTTTAAAGTGACTTGGATGAAGAATCTGGATGTGGAAGTAGTGATTCCTTAGGTAGCGGTTTTTACATATATAACACAAGCCAATATATACAGAGAAGGTACCTTTAGTATATTTAAAACTTTAAACAATGCTCTACAGGAGTGGATCCTATTTTTAAATAACATAGTTCTTATGATTCTTTTTTGTGAAGTAAGTAACTCACTTATTCTGCTTGAATTGCCCCAACATATGATGCAATAGGTAAGATGTGAGTTCACGTGTGCAAAATAAAACATTTTAAGTATATCCAAACTTAAATAATTTCGCAGTTGCCAAATTGTTGCCGTTTTGTTATTTAAGAATTCAATATGAGCATACCATTTTAACTGACTATCAACTTTAACACCTAAGAATTTAGTCTCTCTATTTTCATTAAGTGATTTATTATTTAAGTTTATTAGGAGGCTATACTTTAACTCTTTTGTAGAGAATGACACAAGTTCGGTATTACGTGTGTTTAATACAAGTCCGTTATTACTACTCATTTGTTGAATTAAATTGGTGCATGAATTGACTTTATCAACTAACTGCTGTACTTTGTCTGCCGCAATAACGACAGCGTAATCATCTGCAAAGAGAAAGCCTAAAGAGATGTCAATTTTGTTGCTTACATCAATATCGTTAATGGATATTAAAAATAAAATGGGCCCCAAAGTGGAGCTCTGTGGAACCCCATTTGGTACTCCCCTTTTCTCTGACACAAAGACTGAATTATTATGTTTTAACACGACTTGTTGTTGACGCTCACGGAGATAGCTGGATATCCAATTTAGAGGAGCTCCTCTTATTCCATAATTTTCCATTTTACTAAGTAGTAAGTTGTGATTTACTGTATCAAATGCACGGGTGAGGTCAAAATAAATACAGGCAACTTTCCTTTTATATTTTCTGAATTATTTATAATAAATTTATATATGCTCAGTAAGGCGTCTTGCGTGGAAAGTCCACTTCTGAATCCGAATTGTATTGGTTTTTTAATATTATGTCGTATTTGTTTAAGAAATTCACTAATTGGTTTCCATAGGACATTTCCAGTAATTTAGAAAAGGCTGATAAGAGTGAAATACCTCTGTAATTAGACATTTTATCACGTTCATTTTTTTTATGAATTGGTATGACTAGCGAATGTTTTAAAATTGTAGGAAAGACTCCCTTCTCAAATGATAAATTAATAATGACCGCTAATGGATATTTGATAATATCGGCTACGTGTAAAAGGAGTGAGCTAGGAACACCATCGAAACCCTTCGAATCTTTTTTCGATTTTTTTTTTAATAATTATTAAAATGTCATCAGATAGTATTGGTGATAGAAATAAATTGTTTGAGTGGTTATAGGTTCTGTATTATCTATGTATTTATCCGCGGCTGTATCACTTATTACATTTGTGATTGAATTTATAAAGAATTTATTAAACTCTGAAGCAACAACATTGAAGTCGTCTATTAGTTTACCATCATGGTTAATAAATTTCTCAGGGAGCTGTACAACTTCAGATACATTTGTATTATTTCTTATTATTCCCCATGCTGTTGCTGATTTATTGTTGGATTGAATCATTTTTGTATTGCAGTAATTTTCTTTTGCCAGTTTAATGTTGTCTTTATATATTTTTTTGAATTCTGCATATATTTCACACGAGTTAGAATTTACGGATTTTTTTTGTACTTGATAAAGCTTCTTCAGAAATTTCCTCTGAGATTAATTCACTTGTCGCCCATCCTTTATCTTGAGCCCTTTTGATATTATTACTACATTTTATTCTCCTAGTAGGAAATGCCATTTTCATTAGGCTAGTGAACCTTTCAAAAAAGTATTCAAAGGCCTTGTCAACATTATTAATAGTGCCAATTTGTTCCCAATCCTCTTGTGAAATAATATGTTGAAAATAGGCAATATTATAAGGATTTTTTAAATCTTTCTTAAATAAGTATTTATTTTTACTTTTGGTTTCAATTACTGCCTCTAATTGTTGAAATAAATTTCCTTTCTTCTCCCGGTTAGTTGATCTATACCTAATATTAGTATTGAGGTTCTAAAAATAAACAAATAACATCATCGAACGTATTGATATTATGTAATAAGGTTCAATCAACGGACAAGAGTGAAATATTATTTCATAATTTTTAGTGACCTCTTTTTTAGAGGCGGTTCAGTTTTCTCCAAATTGTAATTATAGTATAAAAATGTAATAATATTTTTTGCGAAAAAACAATCATTCGAAGTAAAATGCTCTTTTCGCTTTTCACCATGCATGGCCTTGGCTACCACATCAGTCACAAATATCTTAGAATGTCTTTTATGCTTGTTCAAACATTTTTCTGAAATGACGTAAGTAATATCATTGGACATTATTTGTAAACTCTAGAGTATGGCTCGGAGGTGGCCGAAGGTGGCCAGTAAATAGTGTCTGAACAAGAAGTAGAAAATAAAGAACATCTTCGAGGTTTTGGCGGAGTCGCCGGTAAACAAACGTCCAACCACTCTATATTCTCAGAGAAGAAGATACTGAATCTCATATTAAAAGTTAAACATTCAAAATAGCGAATCCTAAGATGTAATCAAAGCTTAGTCGGTTAATACATAAAACAAAATTAACATAATAAACATATGACAAAGTACGTGTGCACACATAATATGTGACTTAATAAGTAGAACAGATAACATAATTTTCCTTCAATAAAGTCGGATATGTTGTAATAGCCCCTATTCGATAGATATTCTTTTAGTTTAATTTTAAATTTTAATTCGCTTGGAATATCACGAATATTTTTGGGAGATACAATTATATATGGATGATCGTTTAAATGAGTCTGTATGGTGATTCGGTACATATAAGAGATCACCATCTCTCGTTGGATAGTTGTGATAGTCAGACCTTTTTTAAAAGAGAGCTAAGCCATTTTTTGTAAAGGTTAGTTATTTTAGGATGTAGATGGAGGGTGTTGTAAGAATACGTCTTTCTATAAATATTTTTCTACAGCTTTCGTTTATTTTTAGGTCAAAGTTAAGCCTAATAATTCTTTTTTGGCAGATAAACACTCTTTCAAATTCAGAAGCTTTGTCCCATGCAATGATATTAAATTAAATGTGGCTATACGCCATAGCATAGTATATGCTGATTAACCCTTCCTTGCCTAGAGTGGATATTAAGTGTAATATTGCAAAAAATGCCTTATTCAGTTTATTACATACATGATCTATATGTCTACATCAGGATAGCTTGGAATCAAGTAAGGTTCCGAGTGATTTGACAGTATCTGGTAGCATGAGTTTTTCCGGTACGGTTTTTTGAAGGTGAAAGTTTAGGCAAACTGTCTTTTTTTCATTTAAAATCAACTTATCTCTTTGACACCACGCACTTAATGATTCTATAATATTGCTGACCTTAATATGAAGCTCTTTGGGTGTAGCAGCTGACACGGTCATTTTATTCGAACAGAACTACGCTAAAATAGAATAAAAGCAAAGTATAGTATAAATGCAAAGGTTTATATTCTATTATAAATCAAGTTGCAATTGAGTTAATACTACAGTTGAATATATCAAGCCTGTTCTATTTATCCCAATAAATTTGCAAATCATCTGCATACACAAGATTCTCTATATTTAGATCAGTTACAATATCATTTATAAAAACAAAAATCATAAGCGGGCCCAATACGGATCCCTGGGAAACGCCGGATGTGGCAAAACGTCAACTGATCTGAAATCACGGTACTCCACATACTGACATATATTCCCTAGATATGAATATAAAAATCTAATTGTGTTACTGACAATCCGAATTTACTCAATTTTTCTAATAGAATACCATGATCCAGGCGTTCGAAAGTCTTGGAAAAGTCTGTGTGTATTGTGTAACACAACAAGGTTGGTCTCAGTAGATTTACCAGAAATAAATCCATGTTAATTATTTACAATTTAGCTTAATTGGATAATGATACATGCAAGGTGGTCTCGAATACCTTAGCAAAATTTCAGATACATGTTGTGGGTTATAATTTTCAGCCATGCCTTGTTATTTTTTTTTAACGGGACATAAACGAGAATATTTCCACATATCAGGAAATGTACGCGTTTCTAATGATAAATTATTGTTAGTGGGAAAGCGAAGATGGCTGCACAATCTTTTACGATACATGCAGGAATATCATCCTGTTCTTTGTTAAACTTAGGTTTGATTTAACAATACATATAATTTAGCCAAATAATTACAAGCATGTAGTACTTCCTGTTATGCCGGACGTCGATACCAACTTGCATGTTTTAAATGGAACACGCTATATTTTTTCGACTTTTCTAAATGACCATGAAATTCTAAGTCGAATCACGTAGCACACCCTATACGTAAACCAGGTAGTTTCGAAGATATTTGACTTTTATATGAAATTTAACAGGTGCAACGGTTTGCAATAACCGTTATAACTTTCTTCTTGTAGGAGATCTTCATTTGCTCCATAGCACTTTTTTTTGTATTTATTTACATCAAATTATGTGAAATTAAATTCACTTTTTTCTAGCTTTTTGAAATATTGGCGACTTTCTGAAATGTTCTAGAATTTTTAATAAAAATTGCCATCAACTTAGTCATGATTAAAAACAATCATTAATGTTAGTCTCTTATGTCAAAAAATGTCAGCACATTCAAATTACATCCAAGACTTTTTACACTTGTTTGTTATTTATGGAGAACGTGATAAGGTGACACATTTGCTATTCGATACCCACACAAACAGAAACCATCACCATACCCTATAAAACGCATATTGGATAATTTTAGAATATTTGACACTGTCAAGGCAGGAATCGCCAATATTTCAAAAAGTTATTACTTCAGCCTCTAAAATGCCACTAGAAAAAAAGGAATTTAATTTTACATAATTTGATGTCAATAAATACAGGGTGTTCCGTTTGAAATAAAAAGTTCTTGACAAAATGTAACGTGAAAAATAGAACACTTGGTATACTATCATAGAATTTATTTCTAGTGTAGAGACTAGCTCATCTTGTGTTGTCTCTATGTGCCAAAGAACAATTGAGGATCTTCTACACGAAGAAAGTTATAACGATTATTGCAAACCGCTGTCAATTTTTTTATAAAATGTTGAATGTCTCCGAATCTGTTGGGTTTAGGCATAGGATGTGTACTTGTTTCGACTTAGAATTTCATGGTCATTTCAAAAAGTCGGAAATATGCAGGATGCTCCATTTAAAACAAGCAAGTTGGTATCGACTTCAGTATAACCGGAAGTACCAGAATTTTTTGTTGCATGCTTTTCCCAATATCGGTCGATTCAGTTCCCGATGAGGAACCAGTATACAATACACACAATACGCACGTAGACTATTTTACATAAATGTTTCCTAACTGTATTTTAAAAATAATTGTAGAGCTATTCCAAATAATGATCGTAACACACCCGTAACTCGACAGAGTTACTAAAAGGAAAAATTGCCGTTTAAATATATTCACTTGAAATAATGGCGAAGGCGCCAGTCAACAGTCGATCTGTAAAAATGTAAATGTATTTAAAGTTTCTTAATCAAATTCTGTTTTTAGTGTGACACTTTCTAACGACAATTATTTTTTTTTTTATAATATTTATATATAAAAAAAACTTCCCTCCCTAGGATTATTCTACCTCAATACCCGAGCTGCCCCAAAACACAGTGCTTAGTACCCATACAAGTGTTCGAAGCATTTTAGTGCTTGGGAGCACTGTACTTACGAACATTTTTTTTTTAATCAAAAATAATTTTTATCTGCAAAACGGTTTCTCAAATGAAAAAAATTTATTCTTCATTTTTTGTTCAGAATAATTTATTGTACAAAGGGGTTTCTAAAGGTGTTGATTAGGAATGCCTTATTAGTTTTTTCTAAAAAAAACTCTATTTTTGAAAATCATTCCTCTTCCTTTATCCTAGAATCACACGCCTGTGACTAAAATTGAATGTGGTTACGTCCAAAAACTTACTTTGTAGGTTTACATTCACCACCAAAATTTCAGAATATTTAATATTAGATGAAAGAAATATTGAGGATATCTCCATGAGAATTGGGACACTCTGTGTACACCAAATCCCAAGTATCTGTAGTCTTATTAGTTAATTTTATTCACGTATCACTATTTACTCCTATTTATCCCTATTTACCCTTATTTCACCCCAAATTCTCAACGGAATAAGTTCAAAATATTTAATAGTTCGAGATCTCATTATAATACGTACGTGTACTAAATTTTTAGTCAATATGTTAAACCATTCCAGAGTAATCATGCATGAAAGTTACAGACCAACAGATAGACAGACGACAGACAGACAGTCAGTCCGACAGATAGACTGACAGAAATTTTCTTCACTCAAATTTAAAATTTCAACATTTCATGACACTCTACCGCTTTCAACAAAAAAAAATAGAAAATTTATTTACGATTACTATACTTCCGCCCAACTACGTGGATGTGGAAGTAAGATTATAGAAAATGTGCATCTTATCTTCACCATTACCATTACCATTAAAATATTCTTTATTTTTTTTTTTAGCTATGGTTGAACATATCAAATAGGTATTTATTTCAGTTGAAATAATAATTCAGTCATTTGGTACTTTTACCTGGAAAGTTTTCCGGGAGTTTTGATAATTGGTGATTTTATAGATTTCGACATGCTCTTTCCGTACGATTTTCATCGTAAAATGAGTCGGAAAGGAGATATTACGAAAATACTGTTTCTAGGTGCCATTTTGCCAATAAGAGCTTGTCGAAATCTATAAAATCACCAATTTTCAAAACACCCGGAAAACTTTCCAGGTAACCCTCTTCTTTGAGCACCAAATGACTGTACTATAACAAAAACTTCAAATATACTCTTAAAAACTTAAAAAGATATTCAAACTCTTCCTTAAGAGATCAGCACGAATGTGGTAGACCACCCTGTATAGTAACCGTCAATCAAACTTTCTATTTAATACTCCCAAGAATGAAAAAAAAAGCTGCCTAAGGATTCATTACCTCCACATCCAGATTCTTCATCCAAATCACTTTAAAGGAAACATCTTGACTATATTTGTACTCTAGTATGTGGAAATTATTAGTCATAGAATTTTAATATTTAGGGCAGATGTCATAGAAAAGTTTAAGGAGTTGGTTTCTATCATGTACGTTAAAAATGAAGTTTCTAGTTTATCGTACTTATTTTCCACTATTCACAACCTACCACCTCCCACCCCTTCAATGCAGTCATCTCAATCAGATGTCACTACAATACATACGTGTACTAACTTTCAAGTGAATATCTCATTTGATGTTATCAATCCCATTAATAATGAAACGGAGGTGGTGGAGTTTGAAAAATATTAGAAAGAAATCTGAGGCCTTGGTTTCTAGTATATACACCGAATCCCATTTCTGTACTCTTACCAGTTTGATTTACTTATTGTTAACCCCAACCCTTCTACGGAATCATCCCAAAATATAATCTAGTTCCAGATGTCATTATAATATATACGTCTACCAACTTACAAGTGAATATCTCAATTTTATTTTATCAACCCCTCTAATAATGTAGTAAGGGTAGTGGAAGGGTTGAAAAATATTATTAAAATATCTGAGGCCTTAGCTTCTAGGACATACACCGAATTTCAAGTTGCAGTACTCTTACCAGCTTGCTTTACTTATTTTTCCCTATTTACCTCTACTTACCCCCATTCCTTCAATGCAATCATGTCAAAATATAATCCAGTTTTAGATATAGTTATAATACATAAATGTACCAAATTTCAAGTGCAAATTTAAATTTCTCAACTCTTTTAATAAGGGAGTGGGGATGGTGGGGAGATGGAAAATACTAATAAAAAAACCTGAGACCTTCGCTTCTAGTATATACACCAAATCCCAAATTTCTGTACTTTTACTAACTTGCTTTACTTATTTTCCCCTATTTAACCCCCAACCCTTCAACGGAATCATCTCAAAGTATAATCTAGTTCCAGATGTCGTTATAATACATACGTGTACCAAATTTCAAGTGAATATCTCAATTTTATTTTATCAACCCTTTTAATAAGGGATTGGGGGTGGTGGGGGTGGTGGGGGTTGAAAAATATTGTAAAAAAATCTGACGCTTTGGCTTCTAGTACATACACCGAATTTCAAGTTTCTGTAGTATTACCAGCTTGCTTTACTTATTTTCCCCTATTTAACCCCCAACCCTTCAACGGAATCATCTCAAAATATAATCCAGTTCCAGATGTCGTTATAATACATATGCGTACTAAATTTCATGTGAATATCTAAATTTCATTTTATCAACCCCTTGAATAATGGAGTAGGGGTGGTGGGGGGCTGAAATATATTATTAAAAAATCTGAGGCCTTGGCTCCTAGTACATACACCGAATTTCAAGTTTCTGTACTTATACCAGATTGTTTTACTTATTTCCCCCTATCTATCACTAAATAACCCCCAACCCTTCAACGGAATCATCTCAAAGTATAATCTAGTTCCAGATGTCGTTATAATTCATACGTGTACCAAATTTCAAATGAATATCTCAATTTTATTTTATCAACCCTTTTCATATTGGAGTAGGGGTGGTGGGGGTTGAAAAATATTATAAAAAAATCTGACGCTTTGGCTTCTAGTACATACACCGAATTTCAAGTTTCTGTAGTATTACCAACTTGCTTTACTTATTTTCCCATATTTACCCCTATTTAACCCCCAACCCTTCAACGGAATCATCTCAAAATATAATCTAGTTCCAGATGTCGTTATAATACATACTTGTACCAAATTTCAAATGAATATCTCAATTTTATTTTATCAACCCTTTTCATATTGGAGTAGGGGTGGTGGGGGTTGAAAAATATTATAAAAAAATCTGACGCTTTGGCTTCTAGTACATACACCGAATTTCAAGTTTCTGTAGTATTACCAGCTTGCTTTACATATTTTCCCCTATTTACCCCTATTTAACCCCCAACCCTTCGACGGAATCATCTCAAATTATAATCTAGTTCCAGATGCCGTTATAGCACATACGTGTACCAAATTTCAAATTAATATCTCAATTGTATTTTATCAATCCTTTTCATATTGGAGTAGGGGTGGTGGGGGTTGAAAAATATTATAAAAAAAATCTGACGCTTTGGCTTCCAGTGCATACACCGAATTTCAAGTTTCTGTACTCTTATATTCCCATATTTACCCCAAATTAACCCCCTACCCTTCAACGGAATCATCTCAAAATATAATCTAATTCCAGGCGTCGTTATAATACATACGTGTACGAAATTTCAAATGAATATCTCAACTTTAATTTAGCAACCCCATTAATGGAGTTGGGGTGGTGGGGGGTTGAAAAATATTATAAAAAAATATGAGTCCTTAACTTCTAGTACATACACCGAATTTCAAGTTTCTATATTATTACAAGCTTGCTTTACTTATTTTCCCCTATTTACCCCTATTTAACCCCCAACCCTTCACCGGATATCCTCAAAAAACAATCCAGTTCCAGATCTCGTTATTATATATACGTGTACAAAATTTCAAGTCAATATCTTAAACCGTTCCGGAGAAAACGTGAGGACAAAAAAAGTTACAGACAGACAGACGGACCGACAGACAGAAAATTTTTTTTTTTCGCTCAAATTTAAAATCTCGACGTTTCGTGACATTCTAAACCTATTTCACGAATAAAAATTTTTGAAAATTTTTTGCGATTACTATACTTCCAATCCACTACGTGGATGTGGAAGTAATTATGTAATTATTCTGTTTTCAAGATCCTTAACACTATTCAATCATTTTGTGAGTAAGACTTAAGTATATTATTGAATCGCCTTTTATATTTTAAGATTTACAATATTTTAAACATGCATAGAACTTCTAGGTTTTATCCGACTCACAAACAATACAAGTTTGAAAATGTATGACATTTTTCAAACTTGAAATACTTCTAACTTACAATTTTAAATGTTTTTTCTGACTCCTATTTCAGAAATTCATTAGTTTTCCTATTAATAGATCGATACAAATATTACGTAGTGTCCATTAGTCGAATGTGTACATTACTGTACATGTCTTGTTACTACATTTTGAAAAAAAATGTAGTATACGTTTAGCATTTTTCCGGTGGACCGTCGAAACCCGAAAAAAACGTCGGATCGATGTGAAAGTCGTATCTATCGATTCGAGAGCGAATTTAGAAAATTCCGTCCGTCGGTCAGTCGGTCTGTCTGACTGTCTATCTGTCTGTCTGTCGGTCTGTCCGTCACGCCCAGCCCCCCTAATCCGTTTTCGGATTGCGATGAGACTTGGGTGGTTAATAGGAGGTCTTTAGAAAACCTTAACGCCGGAAGCTCGGCTCCGTTCGGAAACCGGAAGTACCCGATATAGACGTTTCGAGTTTTTCGGGAAAAATTGAATAACTCGATAACGGGTAGTCGGATCGAGACATTTCAAAAAAGAAATGGTGCCGCTGGCAAAGCTCTACAAATTAGTATACCGGAGGCTATGTCGAAAAACAAATGAAACTTGATTTTTTTTGCAAAAAACTGGTTTTCTCGAAATCGGGCTAGGAAGCACGATAACTGTCCAGAATATTGATCGATTTCGATGAGATTTGGTGGGATCAAAGGTACCCGGCCACAAATCAAGCCTATTGCTGGCAGCTCGAATCCGTTGACCGCAAGTATGTTTTCCAGGGCCGAGTATGATTTTTCAAAGAAATTAGTAACTCCCGAACCGAAGGTCCGATTTTGATTTTCAAAAATGGCAATTGTAGGGCTCGATTAGGTCTATTAGTTGACGTTTGTAAGAAATTTGAGAAAACAAAAGCGAATCTACAAATTCTGGAAAACTTGATTTTTTTGATAAATTCTACAAATTCCGAAGAGTTTCCTAATAAAAATCGAAAATTAACTATTCCGTCGATCGATCTTTATAACCAGTATAAGGCATGGACCTTTTTGGACAAAAAATATAAAATAGGGTTTTTTAGAAAAACTTAAAATAAACGAGTTATTTACGAAAATGCATTCCAAAGAATTATTTAAAAAATGTTATAAATTGATAAGTGATAATGTTATATTTAAAATATCATCATTCATTTAGTTATTTTCATTTACTAAATAAAAATAGAACCGAAGCCCTTTCCGCGTTTCAAAATGTAGTTAGCTTTTACTTTAGTCAATGCAAAAAGAAAAAAAAAAAAGAAAAATAAATCATGTCAAAGTACCGAGTCATCTTGCGACCCTCTGCTGAAACTGTAATGAATCATCACAACAAATTGAATAAAAACCATATCAAAATGTAGTTTTTTCACTTGTTACTACATTTTGAAAAAAAATGTAGTATAGGTTTTGCATTTTTCCGGTGGACCATCGAAATCCGAAAAAACGTCGGATCGAAATGAAAGTCATATCAATCGACTCGAGAGCGAATTTAGAAAATTCCGCCCGTCGGTCAGTTGGTCAGTCGGTCTGTCTCTCTGTCTGTCTGTCTAGCTCGGCTCCGTTTCGGAAACCGGAAGTACCCGATATAGACGTTTTGAGTTTTTCGGGAAAAATTGAATAACTCGGTAACGAGTAGTCGGATTGAGATATTTAAAAAAGAAATGGTGCCGCTGGCAAAGCTCCACAAATAAGTATACCTGAGACTATGTCGAAAAACAAATGAAAATTGAATCTTTTTGCAAAAAACTGGTTTTCTCGATATCGGGCTAGGAAGCACGATAACTGTCCAGAATATTGATCGATCTCGATGAGACTTGGTGGGATCAAAGGTACACGGCCACAAATGAAGCCTATTGCTGGCGACCCGAATCCGTTGACCACAAGTATCTTATCCAGGGCCGAGTATGATTTTTTGAAAGAAATTAATAACTTCAGAACCAAAGGTCCGATTTGATTTTCAAAAATGACAATTGTAGGGCTCGATTAGGTCTATTAGTTGACGTTCGTGGGAAATTTGATAAATCAAAAGCGAATCTACAAATCCTGGAAAACTTGATTCTTTTGATAAATTCTACAAATTCCGAACAGTTAGTTTCTTAATAAAAATCGAAAACTGACTATTCCGTCGATCAATCTCTATAACCAGTATAAGGCACGGACCATTTTGGACAAAAAATCTGAAATAGAGTTTTTTAGAAAAATTTAAAATAAACAAGTTATGTATGAAAATGCATTCCATAGAATTATTTTAAAAAATATTACAAATTGATAAATTCTCCGTGCGATATAGGTGCAAAAAAACAATGTAATGTTATATTTAAAATATCATCATTCATTTCCTTATTTTCATTTACTAAATAAAAATAGAACCGGTGCCATTTCTGTATTTCAAAATGTAGTTAGCCTTTACTTTAGTCAAAGCAAAAAGAAAAAAAAAAGAAAAATAAAACATGTCAAAATGTACTGAGTCATCTTGCGACCCTCTGCTGAAAATGTACTGAATCATCCCAACAGGGATAAAAACATATCAAAATGTAGTTTTTTTTTGGCTTGTTTTTTACGTTTTAGGCATGTTGCTTGGTGGTTAGTGTGTCTAGCTGTAATCGTGTCGGCAACGCTCTGCTGCAAGTTTCTTTTATTTTTTAATAGTCTCATTACAAATACTTTAGATTTAACATTATAATTAAACATTGTTTATATCAAAGATGACAGCTTACAGGTCTCTATAAAATCAATAGGGACTATTATCCCTTTATATTTTACATATACGAGATGATTCGACGGTAGATGTCAATAATAAATAACTAAATAACGGACATCAATACCTATCACGACATCTCCCATATGTGATATCCAATTATTTGTCGTTTTCGAGATATTCCCGTTTTTCTGATTTCTTTCGATGGCTCCTGCTCTTATGACAATGTTTTTTAATTATTATTACTATTATGTTTAAAATCTTTTTATTTTAGCAATATTCATTGATAGGTAAGTTACTATTAATAAAATCTAAACTGTTTACTTCATTAAATGTTGGTGAAAATTAATGATAAAAAAATTATTTGTGACCTCTCATGCATTCTCTAAATTCAATGATGATTTTTTTTTTTATAGTTTACCAAGTTTGACTTGTTGACTTATATTTTAAAATCTTCTACGGACAACAGGCTTTCAGAAACTAAAAATAGAATATCTACTTCTTGGGACAAAATAAGAAACATTCTCAATTCAACAGACAAAGGTAATTTCTATATTTATCACATTGACACTCCTTTATTCTTAAATGATCCTACAAGTATCTGATATAAAGATTGCTGCTCTTTTTATAGACATTAAAAGGCTTATAACAATATGAGTTAACTGTTTATAAAATATGTTGCTCTGCTGAATAAATTGTTTCTAGATGCTCCATTATTTATAATTCCAGAAACAAATCACAAGAATTAGCGATAAAGCATGTATCTGTGTTACTTTCGGTATGGACTCGCCTTTAGATGAGATACTTGGCCAACTATCTGCAATCGATCAGCGATGCTTCACTTTATTGATCGAGTCTCGGAATTCAAACCAGTGATCGTACTTCATCCCCGAAGAATGAAGCTATTTTGTTACATCATATGATCACTAGCTCCAGCTTCATCTATTTAACCAAAATGTCTGGTACAGGCAGGTCAAAATACTAGTAGGGTATGGCATAGAAATAAATATACAGAATATGAGCTCAAACTGTGACAGAATCCTACAATAATTAAATAAATATAAATAAAAAATGAAATACCTATCTCTTGACTAAATCGACTAAAACACAATCAAGAAGAATAACTAATTTAAATATAATAAGAAAATTTAAAATAAAATTCAAGCAACTTCAAACTGTGTCAGCATTTCTAATTTACCTAGAAAATCTATGAATAAATATAAATTTTATAGATCTGGTGATCGGAGAGTGCATTTACATTTGCAGTTGATACAAAGGTAACAAATAAACACTAGTTGCACAAAATGCAAAGTCAGATACTCGGCTTTTGCTTTATTTCCTGAGGTTCCGTAAGTTTATTGCAGCGTCAGGGAAAACTGCAGCTCGCAGTGGCGTACAGTCTTTGATTCCTTAGTAACTCGATTTCATATAAATATGTTATTGACCTCTTATACAGTCTATAGCATTTACTTATAGTATTCCATCAAATCTTTATAGAAAGAATATTTATCAATTCGTTTTGTGGAATAAATTATTTAGATTTTCTACTTCATTTACTCTCTATGTAGGCTGAAATCAATTTTTAATGATTTCTGAAAACGATTGATTTGTGTCCTTAAATATTGTACACTTATCAGTCTAACGTAGCTGAAAAAGCTCGTCAGTGCTTTCGTGAATCTAGTTTTAAAATCTAGTTTGCTTCTATTATTAACAACCGACCATAGAGGCGTGTTATGCGCTTGACCTGTTTTTGTTTGTACGTCTTTCCGTTTGTAACTCGAAAACGACTGTATTATATTAATGCAGTTTCTTTTAATGAACAGAATAATTTATCGAGCAGGTTTTACTATGTGTCATCATCCTAGCTTTTCGGGAAGCTAAGTGGTACCAATTAATGTGCCACAATCGCAACCGGCCAAAGGTATTTTTC
This sequence comes from Stenurella melanura, assembly GCA_963583905.1. NCBI lineage: Eukaryota > Metazoa > Arthropoda > Insecta > Coleoptera > Cerambycidae > Stenurella > Stenurella melanura. Next base: position 120,946 of record CAUZXK010000019.1, on the reverse strand, counting down.
CCCTGTAACTATAATGCGTCAATTAATTTCGATCTAGTTTTCTTTATAATTATTTATTTGAAAATATAACTGCCCTGACGGATAATTATGTAATGAAAAGGCATACAAGTAAATGTTGTTGGTGCCCTTGCTCGATATTGCAGTTAAGCAAGGTTTTCATTCTTTTCTACTGCTTGCTGTAATGTCAGATAGACTGCTCGCTGATAGCTCATTGATGTGGACTATATTGTTGATTAAAGAAAAACTTGCTCGGTGAAAATTATGTATTTAAGTTCCACAAATTTACATTGATGATTCTATTGACAATATCGTCTGAATGTTAGCTGTGGCATTATCTTAATTCGTCTAGTTTTCCTTTTGGAACTTCATTACTAAATAATGTCAAAGGAATCATAATATAATTCACCAGTATATTACTGGAAAATAATCTATACTCCTGTAACTTTTACGTCAAAGGATCAGCTAGAGTTTGTATATTTGACAAATTACACGAATAAGTAGAATAAACACTATCAATTTCGTCGACCTTTCGAAAATCTATTCTGTTTCCTTCCTCAAAGCATTTTTTGGAAAATCCTTTGTACTGTGCATGTTAAATACACAGCTATAAGAATATGTTTGTTACATTCAATATCCATAGGTACTCACTAGCTTCACAGCACTGCAGATAAAAGAACTTCACCAACTTAACATTGTATAAAATAAAACTGTGAACTATACAGGGTGTAATTAGTTTCATGTCATAAAAAAAACTGGTGGTAGGGAACAAGACAAACAAAAGAACCTTATATAACATGGGGTCTAAAGCTCATAGTTTTGGAGAAAAAAAATAAGCAAAAATTTCGCAAATTTTCAATAACATTTTTTGAGAACCGCTGGAATATTGAGGTAGGTTTAGTTCTAGATCTGATCTGAAGAAAACTATACTCTAACTCTCCCTTGTGCAATATTTTAGTTACTGTCGGTGTTTCGTTATGTACACACGTCCAACCCGCCGTTCGTTGTTTTTGTTATTTTTGAATTTCCCGTCATTGTGTATTTATAGTTAAGATTTATTTTATTGACTTACCGTTCAAGTTGTCAAATTCTTGATTACGTACAGGCACAACTTACTTGTTCGTTCTTTTTATATTCCTTTTTGGCTTTTGTATCAAGTTTTTATTTTATTTTTCTTTATTGACAACGTTAGTTGATAGTTTAGTGTTTAGTGTTGAACGAAGTGCGTATGTACTTAATTCGACGTACCGAACTGTGTATTGATACAGATGCAGAGATTTTGAATCATTTAGGTAGGTAGTAAGCTTTTAACCCAGAACACTCATTTATGTTACAAATGTTAATAAACCACATTTAAATTTTCTAAATTATAAACAATCCAATATTTTGTTCCAAATTAAAAAACACGCATGTAAAGAAATGCTCTGTTTAAACCTCTATGGTCATTATTTGCTTGCAATTGTGCACGAAGAGAGAACAAATTATTAACCCCTTTATACTTGCCTCAGTTCAGTTGCGGCGGTCCATCAAAGGCAGTCGATGATCCTTTGACACCGCGTGTGCCGGCGAACACTTTTTTATGACAATTTAAAAGTTGAATAATTGGGAAGTACAAGTCCATCGACCAAGAAAAGCAGTGGTTCTCAATAGTTGTCTACCATAATATTAAATATGTTAACCTAGATCAGTTTTTTTCAAAGTGCCCCTGGAGGGAAAAATCATAAAGATTTTTTGTTTGTCTAGTCGGTCCCCATTACCAGTTTTTTTTAATGACATGAAACTGATTACACCCTGTGTAATATACAGTGTGTCCACGGCGAAGCGATTTTATAGATGTAAATATCAAAATTATTTTTACTATGACTACAATTTTCTGTATTCTGCGCTTGCTTGACCCAAAATCTATTTTCAGTACGTTGGAATTTAAGAAATGTATAGCTGGTGATAGCTTATAAATAAAATTCGTTTCAGATAAATTGCCACTTCTGTGCTATATATTGAAGAGTTTTATAAGAAAAACTTGCTGAAAATAAAAATGTATGACGTACCAAATCTGATAACTAGACAAGGTGATTCATATAGATTTTCAACTTGCAGTTGGATTAGAAACTTGAAATTTTATATGCAGCCATAATCGATTATGATAATATTAATAATAATAATAATAATAAACATTTATTAATGTCATCATGCACAAAGCACTTACACAAGTCAAGTGAACAAGATAAAATGGTACAAAGAATATATAATATAGACATTAATATGTTAACATTGATAAAAAAATACAAGTAGGGAAAAATGTGAAACAAATTTCACTACTATATACACTAAAACTTATTTTAAAAGCGTCGTCCAATCATCAAAGTCGTTTTGGAGAAACTACTCAAGACTATAAAATGCTTTATTCTTTAAATATTGTTTAAGTTTATGCTTAAAGGAGTTGAAGTTTAGATTTTTAACCTGCTCTATTAGGACATGGAAAAGTTTTATTCCTGATAGGTGCAGCCTACTCTAATTTTTGTCAATATAGAGAAAATGGGTAAAAATTTTTTCGTTATTTCTGGTTGAGTACCCATGTATGTCTTTATGTGTTATATTTTGAATTTCTCTCCTCTTTATGTATAAAAGGAATTCTAGAATGAACACACAAGAGAAAATAAGTACACTCAATTTTGTCAAAATGTCTCGACAGAACTCCCTGTGATCTATTTGTGCAATTACTCTAACGCATTTTCTTTGAATAGCGAATATTTTATATGCGTGAGCTGAATGACTCCAGTTTATGATTGCATAACTCATATTGGAATGAAAACATCCATACTGTGCGGTTAGTAAAGTTCTCTGCGATACTGTTTTAGACAGACGTCGGATGAGAAAGACATTTTTTGAAAGTTTGATGGACAGATATATAATATGATCCTCTCAAGTTAGTTTAGAGTCCAAGTAAACACCTAAGAAGTTAACCGAATCAGTTTTTGTATATTCCTGCTCATTGCGGAGACTGAAATGTAAGTATCGGGTTTTATCATTATTAACGAGCAGTGAATTAAAAAGGAACCATGTTGCTACCTTTGACTGTGTGTCCGCTACCTGAGTGCACAGCTGAGGTAATGATTTGCCTTGGTTCATAACCGTCGTGTCGTCTGCAAAAAGTATGGAGGAAATATCTGAGTTAAACTTAGGGAGATCCTCGGTAAAAATTAGGAAAAGGGTTGGTCCCAGCACAGAGCCTTGAGGCACTCCATGTTTGCATGATTGTTGAGTTGAAGCATTTTGATTGTAGTAAAGATATTGACATATGCCTGTAAGATAAGACTTTATAAGCTCAATACTGTTTTTGCAGAAATTATAAGATGTTAGTTTGTTGAGTAAAACATGATAGGACACAATCAAATGCTTTGGTTAAATCGAAGAAGGAGGTCTGGATATAAGACTTGTTTTCAAATGCATTTAAGACTGTTTGAGTGAGGCTGTTTATAGCTGATGCTGTAGAGATATTGCTTTTGAATCCGTATGGGCTTGGACTGAACATTTCGACAATAGAAATATGTCTATAGTTTGTCAGATCATCTCTGTTCTCATTTTTAAAGGCCGGAATTTGGCAATTTTTAGGCAGCGAGGGGAAAATATTATTTCTCATACATAACTTAATTAATTTCTTGAGTGGGATGATAATGAAATTTGCTAAGCTTTTAGTGAATTTGACAGTGAAATTATAGGGGTCTTTACTTTTAGTATTTTTTTAGATTGTATTGTATGTCACCTCTCTAAAAGTAAATTAATTCAATGAGTCAGTCATATTACTGTAATCCAACGGATTAACATTTGTTTTAGGTATTTAGTAATATTATCAGGGATACTCACGAAGAAATCGTTAAAATCGCTGGCATTAATATTTACATTGTCATGAGGATTAGCCATTTGACAATTGTTTTTTATTATATTCCACATAGCAGACTGTACATTTTAGTGTGGTTAATGTATTTGTCATGTGTATCGCGCATTGCGTTACATATTTCCTGCCGATATTTGATTTTGAATTTTTTTAATTAATTATTGGAAACTAACTCAGGATTACTTTGGTTAAGTTCGCAAAGTAGATGTAGCGTCTGTCTCACATTTCTTAATTTTTCATTGAACCAGTTATCATTATGATCACTATTAAAGCTATTAATAGATTTTAACTTAAGAGGGAAACAGATTTCACTTGCCTCAGAAATTTTGTTGATAAGTATTTGGAATTTCTTTTCTAATTCGATAGTAGGATCATCCACAAAATGTAAACTAAATCCTTCAACATAATTATAAATTTGGAATAGCCCGTTTTCCGTTATTGGCCTGTAGTTTAGTCGTGCATTACTCTTATAATTAACAGGTTTAGCATGAATGTGAAATGATATCCCTAGATGATCTGACAGTAAGGTATTAAAGACCGTTGTTGAGTATGACTCTGGGTCAATATTTGTTAATATATTATCAATACAGGAATTAAGACGAGTATTATCTTTGTTAGTTTGTTTTAGACTATATGATTCGAAAAGGTTGACTAGCTGCAAAGCTTCAGAATCATTAGTGTTAAATTTTACGTTGAATGTCTACTTAAAATAATTTCAGTCCTCCAGCTATACAGCGTGTGCCAGAAGTTAAAAACTTCTAACGAAAGGCCTACATGAATCACACTGTATAATTATCAAATTTGGTACAACGTCATATTTTTTCAATTTCAAGTTTCTCTTATAAAACTTTTCAATATCTAGCATAGAAGTGGCAGTTTACCACAAATGAATTTAATTTGTTCCACATCCACGTAATCGAGTGGAAGTATAGTAATCATAAAGAAAATTTTTAAAAATGTTCTGTTGTCGAAATAGGCTTAGAATGTCATAAAACGTCGAAATTTTAAAGAGGGAAAAAAAATTCTGTCTGTAGATCTATATAACTTTTTTGTACGCACCTTTTCTCAGGAACGGACGGTTTAAGACTTTGGTACATATATGTATCATGTATTTTGCGCTAATTGCATTAAAGGGTTGGGGTTAAATAGGGTTAAATAGGGGAAAATAAGTAAAGCAAGGCGGTAAAAGTACAGGACTTAGAATTTGTTGTATATACTAGAAACTAACGTCTCATATTTTTTTAGGTTTTTCAACCCCCCCCCCCCCCCACCCCTTTAATAAAAATGTTGATATAATAAAATTGAAATGTTCACTTGAAATTTGGTACATGTATGTATTATAATGACATCTAGAATTACATTATATTTTAAAAATGATTCCCTTGAAGGGTTAAGGGTTAAATAGGGGTAAATACGGGAAAATAACTAGAGCAACTTGGTAAGAGTACAGAAACTTGGAATTTAGTGTATATACTAGCAGCCAAAGCCTCAGATTTTTCTATAACATTATTCAACCCTTCCACCACCTCCACTCCATCATTAAAACGATTGATAAAATAAAATTGAGATATTCGCTTGAAATTTGGTACACGTATGTATTATAGCGCCATGTGAATGTGAAACTACACTATATTGTTGAAGTGGTGGGGGTAATCAGGGGGTAAATAAGACAAAATAAGTAAAGTAAAATTGAGGTATTCACTCGAAATTTGGTACACGTATGTAGTGTAATGATTGCTGATTGAGATAATTCCGTTGAAGCGAACTATATGACCAATTATTGCAACATGCTAGAGTGCAAATATAGTGAACAAGTATTGCTTTAAACAGGCTTGGATGGGAAATCTGGATGTGGAAGTAGTGATTCCTTAGGCAGTGGCTTTTAATATCTTAAATTATAGGTAAAATAAATTCAGTATAGGCCTTTGTTATCATTTGTAACTGAATCTTCACGACCGTAAGGAGTTATGTAGACTAGTTTAATCTACATGGCCGTAGGGAATACTAGTGTTACAATGATAATTTTCAGGTTATCGAACGAATGCAAAGATTTCATTAATATCTTTACAGATAGTTTGCTGCTTTTTAGTTCTCATAGATACTTTTTTCTGCTGTTTGAATGTGCAAAAATTATAAAGAAAGTTCAATAATTCAGTGAAGAGTATAATAATATTTAGACTAGTAGAATTTATTCAAGAGTTGCAACCCTCTTCCAGAATATTTTCTTTTATTAAAATATTTAACCACCTTCATATTTTCTGATAAATTTTTAAAACAATAATATGATTCTTTACGTAGCTAACAATAACGTACCATCCAGATTTCAATGAGATGGAACCTTCCGTTTTGTAAGACATCATGCTCAGAAAAATATAACGGACAGACGAATGAATAGTTTGAAAGTTACTCAAAATTCGACAGCTAACAACGATATGAAAAAATTTTGTTTACTAGCGAGATTTACTATGCCGATCGGCATAGTAAATCTCATTTGCCAGAAGTATTAGAACACACTAAATTACACGCGCAAATAAATTGATTTATACTTCTATAGATATCTTCTTGTACCTACATTTTCTTGGCTATCCCAAACAGAAGCCACTGCCATGCCATTTAAAATGTTCTACTCGGAGTTACCTCATTATTGACTACATTAAACAAACAGTCAATTATTTGTTCACAATTAAAATTTTAGGCATATTAACCCTTTAACCCAACATTTGTTAATCCGGTATTTGAATAACGTGCGCTTACTCACTAATGGTAGAATGCTCTAATTATATAATAGTTCGCATTTCCCGATGGGGAAATTCTAAACTCGCCTTACAAAGAAACGTTAATAGTATAAATGTTGGTTTAAGTATCCCAAAATTTCGCAACACGTTATTGAAGTATTTATATCTCAAAGCTGAGATTTTCAATTATCGGAACTAATATATGAATTATGTGACTGAAACATAAATAGATCAACAGTTGTATTACTGTATTGTCCCTTCCAGTATTATACATTTCACAGATAAAAAAATTATGCTGTATTTGCAGGCGCTTTTATAAAATCGTAAATATTGCTAATAGGAAAATCAAATTCATATTAGGTTAATCATCGAATTTTGAATAATTTTCAAAACATTCGTCTTTCCATCATGCTTCTTGTAAGTAAGACAAAAATCCAGCAACTTAGTGTTAGCTAGAGAAAGAGCATATCATCGTTCCGCAAGGAAAGTGACACAACTAGTTTTGCAGAAAAGATAATTTAAAATAGTCAACATTTTAAAAGCTTTGCTGAGGAAGCTGTAAAGAGAGAGACATGATTATTACTTTTTTATATCACTGCTATTAAAGCAAATCTATTGATTTAATGTAGTGCATTCAGTTCGAACACACGAATCGACTAAACTTATGACTTTATTATACTCTTCGCAAATACAAAACGAAGAGTATATTGCATTCGATCGGCACATTTCTAAAACCGGTAATATTGCTCGTAAAGAAACAATTTTCATATCACTGTATTGGTGATCGAATTCTGAACAACTTTCAAAATGTCCGGTCGTCTGTCCGTATGTTTGTCTGTCTGTCCGTCCGTCACGTTTCTTGTAAGCACGATAACTTAAGAACGAAAAGTCCTATTTTATTGAAAGTTGAGCAGTAAGTTAGTGTTAGCTAGAGGAAGAATCCTATTGCCTTTGAACAATATCGATCAATAAATAAAAAGTTATTAATTATTTAAATTTAAAAAATAAATGGTGTGTTTTGTAATTAAACAAAACATGTCTAAAACCAATATTATTTACAAAAAGAACTGCGAAAGGTATCCTATAGAATGTGCAAAAATTATATAAAAACTGCAATAAATCGGCAAATACTATAATGGTTACCTTGTTCAAGATTGACAACACTATAATCGTGATGAGGGACAACGACGCGCGTAAGTGGCGAAATTGAGGTATTTTATTTATGACCTTTCCTAGGGACATCTCTATCGTACTTGCGAACTTTTTTGTGCAAGAAAGCCAAAACATAAAAATTTTGAGTTGTGTCACATTTCTTCCGGAGCGACGATATTATTTGAATTATATTAAAAAACATTTAAAAAATGATTTTATTTAAAAAAAATATATTAAAAAGTAAAAGAAAAATTCTTTTATTCACAATCATACAGTAATAATCAAATTGTCTTGTGGCAAAAGTTAGAAAGCATGACATTACTAATTTGATTCTACAATTGAATTGAAATATAACATTTCGGGTTGGAAAGTGATATTACATGCTGGAAAGTGATATGTCGGGTTGGAAAGTAATATCTCGGGTTGGAAAGTGGCCACTTTTCAACCTGAATATTAAAAACGACGCGACGTCACGTTGACATAAGAATTTTAAACGGTTTATTTGGCTTATGAGGCTTCGCGTCTCAGTCAACTATCTCATCTCTCGACAACAATGAAACACTTTCCTCCTCGGTATGTAGTATACTATTAGATTCATACATCTGGAAACAAAATTTTTGGGGCGATCAACTGAGTAAAATAACTGTCCAATAGTGTTATTTTGGTTTCCAAATGTATGAATTTAAAAAATATTTCCTTTACTTTTACTTCCACATCCACGTAGTGGATTGGAAGCATAGTAATCGTAAAAAAAAATCCATTTTTTTTTTGTCTTGAAATATGTTTAGAATGTCATGAGAAATTTGAGCGAAATAAATTTCTGTCTGTCGGTCTGTCTGTGTAACTTTTTTGTCCGGACGTTTTTTCCGGAACGGTTTAAGATATTGACTCGAAATTGTGTACACGTATATATTTTAACGATATCTGGAACTGGATTGTTTTTTAACATATCCGGTGAAGGGTTGGAGAGTAAATAGAGGGAAATAAGTAAAGCAAGCTGGTAAGAGTACAGAAACATGAAATTTGGTATATGTACTAGAAGCCAAAGCCCCAAAATTTTTTATAATAATTTCCATCCCCACATCGATCCCCCCCCCCACCATTATCAAAGTGGTTGATAAAATAGAATTGAGATATTTACTTGAAATTTGGTATACGTACATATTATAATGACATCAGGAACTAGATTTAATCTATCTTGGAATTATTCCGTTGGAGGGTTGGGGGTTAAATAGTGATAAATAGGGGAAAATAAGTTAAGCAAGCTGGTAAGAGTACAGACACTTGAAGTTTGGTATGTGAACTAGAAGTCGAGGCCTCAGATTTTTTTTATAATATTTTCCCTTGAAATTTGGTATATGTATATATTAAAATAACATCTTGAACTAAATTATATTTTTGTATTATTCCATTGAAGGGTAAGGGCAATCTTAAAAAAGAATTCAAAAATTCTGTTCTTGAAATAGGTTTACAATGTCATGAAACGTGAATGTTTTAAATTTGAGTGAAAAAAATTTCTGTCTGTCTGTCTATCTGTAACTTTTTTCTGTTCGCACGTTCTCTCCGGAACGGTTTAAGATATTGACTTGAAATTTTGTAGGACACGTATATCTGAAACGAGATCTGAAACTGGATTGTTTTTTAAACATATCTGGTGAACGGTTGGAGGGTAAATAGGGGTAAACAGGGGAAAATAAGTAAAGCAAGCTAGTAAGAGTATATAAACTGAAATTCGGTGTATATACTTGAAGCCAAGGACTCAGATTTTCTTATAATATTTTTCAACCCCCCACCAGCTCTACTCCATTATTAAAGAGGTTGATGAAATAAAATTGAGATATTCACTTGAAATTTGGTACACATATGTATTATAACGCCATCTGGAACTAGATTATATTTTGAGACGGTTCCGCTGAAGGGGATGTAAGTATAGGTAAATAGGGGAAAATGAGTAAAGCAAGCTGCGTAGAGTACAAATACTTGAGATTTGGTGCGTATATATACTAGAAGCCAAGCCCTCAGATTTCTTTATAATATTTTTCAACCTCCCCACCACCACCATTCCATTAATAAAGGGGATGATGATATAGACTTGAGATAATCCCTTGATATTTGGTACACATATGTATTGTTTGTTAAAGGGGTGGAGGTGGATGTGTAATTGGGAAAAATCAATAGAGCAAGCTAGTAAGAGTCCAGAACTTCATCTTTGGTGCATGTGCTGAAAACCAATGCATTAATTTTTAACACTGAAAATGTTTAACAAATCGAAGATGTAAGGGTAACATGGAAGTCCGACCGACGCCTAGTGTCGTTTTTGTAAAACTCGTATTTGATAAATTTTGATTCCTAAGTTCATATTCTTGCATTTTTACGTCTCGCCGCTGACCGACGCCCAACATCGTTTTTGTATATCTTATGTATTTGATAAACTTTGATTCTAAATATATGTTCTTGCCGACCTACGCCAAGCGTCGTTGTTGTAAAACTCGTGTATTTGATAAATTTTGATACCTAGATTCTTAGTCTTGCATTTTTATGTCTCGACGCTGACCGATGTCTAGCGCCGTTTTTGTAAAACTTGTATATTTGATAAATTTTGATATCTAAATCTATGTTCTTGCATTTTTACGTCTCGACGCCGACCGACGACTAGCGGTGTTTTTGTAAAACTCGTGTATTTGATAAATTTTGATTCCTAGATTCATATTACTGCATTTTTACATCTCGACGTCGACCGACGCCTAGCGTCGTTTTTGTAAAACTTCTGAATCTGATAAATGTTGATACCTAGATTCATATACTTGTATCTGTATCTGGATGTGGAAGTAGTGATTCCCTAGGCAACGGTTTTTAGTACAACTTTTTAAATACTTAAACGCTGTTTTGTTTTTTTTGTATCATTTTATTTTTTATTGTTTAGTTTTTACTTATTTTACAGAAAAACAGACAAACAAATTTCTTTCATTTGATACCTATGTCAAGGGGGTTGTGAAGAAAAAGGTAATCCGCCATCCTAGGGCGTCCGCCATATTGAATTTAGAATGACGTTACATAGTTTAACGTATTTTACTCGTCAAACCCTTTCATATTGTTAATCCCCCCATATCAAGGGGGTTGTGAAGAAATAGAAAATCCGCCATCTTGGATCGTCCACCATTGGGTTTAGAATGACGTCATACAGTTTATCGTATTTTACTCGTCAGACCTTTTCATTTGATATCCATATCGAGGGAGCTGTGAAGAAAGAGGCGATCCGTCATCTTGGGATGTCCGCCACAATGGATTTAGACTGATATTAGATATACTATATTGCAATAATGTTGCATTCTCACTTATACAAGTGTGCATTTTTTAAAAACTCTAGCTTAATTAGAACTAGTCGAAATCTTGATTACAAGGTTTGCCTTAAACATACATACCAATAGACCGACAGCTAGCGTCACAAAATGTGTACTATTTGTAAATGGACAGAATATGCCTTAATAGATTGTCTCGATCCATTGAATACCCGCCCATCAGTCTGCCGGGATGGGAGCGGTGCGTTTGGCGGCGTGCGGCGCGGCGATTTATTCAATAACTCGACAGTGGTAGATACTGTCACAAATATCAAGAATTTTTGATTCTCTCGTTCCGAGCAGAATTTCCGATTTTGCCGCCGCAATTTACGACACGAGCAGAATGCCAATGTTTCTTTTTCCATAAAGACATTATCCCATCCTCCACTCGACGTATTTATTTAATTCATAACGTTTAAAGAATTGATGTTTTTGAAGTTTTGCCTTCTCCAACGTGATTATAGTCAATTTTAAGCTTGGGCTCCGCCGTAGCCGATCGTGCTAAGCGGCTACTACTTTTAAGTGGATTTTCGCCTATTTTATAAATTATAAATTTTTATCACTTTTTCTGATTTTTTGGTGATACATACAGAAACAAGCTATCCATTATACTCTTCATCGATTTACTGCACCTTTTATATAATTGTTGCACATTCTATAGGATACACTTCACAGTTCTTTTTTGTAAATAATATTAGTGTTACACATTTTTCGTTTAGACATGTAAACAAGAAATTTTTTAATCTAAAAAATATGTAACTTCTTTATTTGTTGATTCATTTTGTTCAAAGGAAACATGATTCTTCCTCTGGCTAACTCTAACTTACTGTCCAAATTTCAATACAATTGGACTTTTCGTTCTTAAGTTATAGTGCTGACAAGGAACGTGACGGACGGATGGACCGACGGACAGACAGACGGACGGACATCTTGAAAGTTGTTCGGAATTCGATCACGATCATAGTGATATGAAAATTCTCTACGAGCAATATTACCGGTTTTAGAAATGTGCCGATCGAATGCAATATACTCTTCGTTTTGTATTTGCGAAGAGTGTAATAATCTATTTAGTTTCCTTTCTCTTCTTAAATAGCTACAGTGGCGTAGCGGCTAGAAATGCTGATTTAAACCACACGTCTGACAGTTTTTTTTTACATTTTCGGTCATAATCTGATGCTAAAATATTACCTATATATCACATTCGTAAATGTTCTTTGATTTTCGTATTTGCTTAATTAAAGAGCTTCATTCGGTTTCAAAATAATTTTGTTGGAATTCGATATAAGAAATTGTGCGAGAAAATGTATAATTCAAATTCGGATGATATGAATCCATAGAAGCTGAATCTACAAAAACTTGATGCATTTTTGTCAAAGAAAACATATACTTAGGGATCGTCAAAATGAAAAAAAAGAAATTAAAACATTGTATCTTTATGGTCTGATTCGACTGAAATTCAGTATGTGAGGATTACCGATGTCGCAGATTACAAATATATGATCGAAACTTAAATGTTCAAGATGGCGGCGTCAACACGGCGCACGTTTTATCATGCATCAAATAACTCAACTGAAAATCGGTATCTGAATATAATCAAGGTCACCGATTACAAATTTTCGATCGAAATTTAAAAATTCAAAATATGTCAACATCGGGGACAAATTTTATTATTCATGGTCCTGTTCGAATGAAAATTGATATCTGAAGATCATCATGATCGCAGATTACAAATATAAGATCGAAACCCAAAAATTCAAAACCGTCGGAGAAGGCAAAACTTTAAAAACAACAATTTTAAGAACTAAATAAATACGTCCGACTGGAAGATCGTGTGATGTCTCTATGGAAAAGAAAAGATTGGCATTTTGTCGGTGTCGTAAATTGCGACAGCAAAATCGAAAAGTCGGCTCGGCACGAGAGAATCAAAAACGGCTTTTTTTCATTAATGACAGTACCACTGTTAGGTTATTGCCACTCGCTACCAAACGCACCGCTCCGAGCCCGGCAGACTGAGGAGCGGGTATTCAATGGTTCATCGACAACCTATTAAGGCACATTCTGTCCATTTACAAATAGTACAAATCTTAGTCCTCAGAGACAGGTGATATTGATGATGTTTTTTTTAATGTGTGTTTGGTAATGTTATTCTAAATCAGAAACATCCCAAGTGGCGCAAGTAATTATTTATATTATTTCGGGGTGGATGTCACCCCTTCTCGGGGGTGGAAATTAGTAAACCCAAAATAACCACAGAAATCTATAGGGAGAAAAATTCCTGGCAAAAAATGTTCCATGAAGTTTTTTTCGATAAATCAATATATTTCGAGTTATTCGCGATTGAAAATGTCTCGTCATCCATGCATGCTTTAGAGTGATTTTTCACGTCTGACTCGAAAACCGACGTTTTATCAAAAAAAAAATCAGGAGCAAAAATGAAGCTTATAAAATAAAGAATCGATTGGTTTTCCTCATTTCTGTAGATGCAATAAGAACCGACTTATGGCTAGTTGAAAGTGACTGTTTGTTTGCCGAAAATGAGCTTCAGTAAAAGTAGTGAGCATAAAAACTTACGGAGTTATGATGAAAATAAATCGATTTTCTCGTTTTTTTCGGAGAAAATCAGCAATGACCAATAGCTCAACCGCAAGAATTGAAATTAAACGTAATCCATTCACAACTGACTTTCGGTACTAGTAATATGTTCTAAAAGTTTGAACGGTTTAGAATGCGTAGATTTGGAAAAAAGTTTGAATCAATTTTGAAATGATTTTTGAAATTTTTGAAAAAAATTTCTTCTTTTCACAATAGCTCAAAAACTAAAGAAGATACGTGAAAAATGTAGGAGTGAAAAAATGTTGGGCATTTTTGCAAAAAATGGTGTTTTTAAATTTCTGTATGATGAAAATTAATTGAGATATTACCCTTTTAAGTTCGCATTTAGCTGCGAGGATCACGTTCACCGAGCACTTAAAATTAAAAAATATCAAAAATGAAGGGTTCTTGTAGCCCTTGAAATTAATTCCCTGCAAATGGTTTTTGAAGCGATTCGATCTTAAGAATTAAGGAAATTATCGTTAAAGAATCAGTACGAATGTTTTGTCAAAGCTACTGCAAAGAGCAAGAGGGTGGTCCAACTAAGTGCATTGCCTCCCAAAAAAAACTAAGCAGCTGAACATTTAAAGAGGGTCTATTTACAAATTCAGTTGTAGCCTGGGAATAACATAAAGCATGAAAAATGTGGTTGAAAATATAATCAAAATGTTCTAACGCTGATCAAAGTGATTCAGCCTCCAGCTCCACAAAATATTCTGAAATCAATTTTTAACTTCTTTAATTCTTAAGACATCTAATCTCTTCAAAATCCATTTTAAAGACCTTCTCAAGTATTTTTAAAATGGTCTGATAATTTTCCCTCCAGAATGTCGTCGTTTTTCCGTTATTTAAAGTTGGAAGGTTCGTATTCAGTTTTCGGCCAACACTCACCTTCAACGATCCATAACTCGGTTCGTATTGTATCTACAGAAATAAGGAAAAACGAATAGATTTGGTATTTTATAAGCTTCATGTTTGCTCCCAAAGTTTTTTTGGTTACTCTAAAACATGCATTTTTTTGGTGAAAAATCAACATTTTCAATCGCGAATAACTCGAAAAATATTGATTTATCGAAAAAACTTCATAGAACATTTTTTACTAAGAATTCATCCCCCTATCGATTTTGCGGTTATTTTCAGTTTACTAATTGCCACTCCGAGAGGGGGTGACATCCACCCCGAAACAATGTAAATAATTATTTGCGCCACTTGGGATGTTTGTGATTTTAAATAATATTAAAAAACACACATTAAAAAAAAATCATCAAAATCGGATCCGTTCCTGAGGACTAAGGAGTTTTGAAGATTTTTAGGCTTCATTATCTCGGCTATTGTTTATTATTATGAAACGAATTCCGGTAAAAAATGTTCTATGCAGATTTGCACCAATTTATTCAAATTGTTTTTTTTTTATGGGACCATAAGTTATATTTTTGTTTGTTAAATAATCTTAATTTATTATTCCATTACAATAATTTACGATTGTTTAAATAAAGCGTCATATTTCTCTTTAGCTTTGTAACACCGACAATACAGTTAGTAACCCAAAATCGATTTTACTTCTTATGACGCAGTCCCAACTAAAATGTAAAAATAATCTCAAAGAGAACCAAGAACGACAATACAGTGCCTAAGATCCCTTCCAACATAGGTAAGAAGTTTGAAATGTAAGTATATACAGGGTGTCTCTGAATTGAGTTCCCGGCGGGAACCTGTGTTCCCTGAGTTCATATTGGGCCCATATAACCCAACTTACCTTTATCCAAAAATGCATCCCTGAGGAAGTACATGCTCTTAAAGTGAGACAGAAAAAAATTTGTCCAATAATTTCCGTTATATTGAAGATAAAATTTTCAAATTTTTATGGGACCCGTATCTCTGTAAGTACTCTATAATAATAATAAGAATTTATTGCCCAACAGAATCCTCCAGTTACAGGACAATTTTACAAAATAGAAATAAAATATATAAATGCAAAGTATACAATATGAAATATAAAATATAAAAAATAAAACTATAAAGAAACTGTATCTGTATCAAACACATTGTTTTATGGTCTTGGAGTAATTATTTAAAGAAAGACTAAACATGTCACAATGGTCACCAATAGAGTTATATATTTCCATCTTGGAATAAATGGGTGATTTAGCAAAGATATTTGTTCTTTTAGATGGTAGTGCAAAAGTAAAGGTTTGACGAGAGTCTACGCGTGGAATTCTAAAAATAATTTGAGATAGGAGTTCTGGAGAGTCTATTGTATTATTGATCAGCTTGTAAATAAACATTAAATTTGACATAATTCTTCTGTTTTCTAATGAATACAAGTTAAACCGTGTCAACATTTAATGGTTTGGATATCCCTGCTTGGGGTATTGGTGATCTATTTTAAAACATAAGTATTTAAGAAATTTCCGTTGAACATATTCTAATGATTGTGAATATTTCTCATAAATAGGATTCCATATTGCTGAACCATACTCCAATTTCGAACACACAAAACATAAATATAATGTTTTTAGTGCTTCTGTATTAGTAAACATTTTTGAATTTCTTATAATAAAACTGAGTGTTTTTAACGCCGATTTAGTAATCGAGTTAATATGTCCTGTGAATTCCAATCTCGAGTTGAACAGTATACCCAAATCTCTAATACTTTTACATCGAGTTAAAGAGATGTATGTCATTGAAACTATGTGAGTATTCAACCAGATTTACCTTTCGTGAATAAGTCATAACTTTACATTTAGATACATTCATTGATAATTTATTCACTAGGCACCAATTCTCAATTATATTTAATTGTTCTTGTAATCTTGGACAATCCTCTATGGTAGTGATTTCACTAAATAATTTCAGATCATCCGCAAAGAGAAGTTTCTTGCAATTCAGTCCATCACATAAGTCATTAATAAATACCGAAAATAAGAGTGCACCCAAGTTTGAACCTTGAGGCACGCCAGAGGTTGCGACATATGTATTTGATTTAAAACCATTGTACTGAACATACTGTAACCGGCTTTGTAAGACTCAAAAAATTTAACAAGTGTGTCACTAAAGCCAAAGTTGCAAAGTTTATTAATTAAAAGTCTATGGTCGATGCGGTCAAAAGCCTTCGAGAAGTCAATGTACACTACGTCCACCTGCCCTAGTTTGTCTACTGTATCGGAAATAAATTGAGTTAGACACGCTAAGTTAGATATCGTAGAGCGTTTTTCTATAAAGCCATGTTGAGATACAGAAATTAAATTTTTTACAGCTGGATATATTACATTATACACCGACACCTCGAAGACCTTTGCAAAATTTGATAAAATAGAAATACCTCTGTAGTTAAGCACATCACTTTTGTCACCATGTATCGGACGCACTCATGCCAGTTTCCAGCACTCAGGAAATATTGATGTATTTAGCGATAGATTGAATACTATTAACGGCGGAGTAATAAGCACATTAGAACAGTCCTTTATCAGGAAGCTAGGAATTTGGTCAGTACCCGACGTCATTTTGTTTTTTAACTTTTTAATTGCTTCCGATATATCAGATTCTGACAGACGAATAAGGTTAATGAACGGATAATTAGATATATTACTTGGAGGTAATAATTCGATTGAGGGTCTTAAGTACATACTATTAAAATAACTACAATACCTATCCACTAACAATATTTTGTGGTGTGTCATAAATTATGACGTCACAACGCATTTTTCCCCGGTATCCTTGTTTGACCTATCTTATTTTGTATATAGGACCAAAATTGTTTGGGATCGGCTGTTACGTTAACTTCTACTTTAGATATATACAATTTGAATGCTTCTGAAATTTGAATTTTGACCAGTGCTCTAATGCGCTTAAAATCTTCCGAATCTTTATCTCTATGAAATTTATTGTACTTTTTGCGATATTTGTTTTTCAGTTGTATATTTTTTATTACATCAGATGTATATCATACAGGTTATTTGCGTTTCTTGTTCGTGTAAACGGGAACGTGCATGTCAAATATTGAGTAAAGCCTTTGATATAAATGTTCACAAGCTACATTAACATCAGTAAAGTTATTTAAAAAATTCCAATCAGTATTGAGTAGTGAATTATATAATGCAAGATAATTGGCTAAGCTCGATAACAACGAAATACCTTTTGTTTCTCAAACGCAACAGGTTTCCTGTTTCACGAGTACATACCTATGACCTACAGAGAAAAAATGATAATCCTTGATTTTTCATTCATATTACACAAAATTTTAAAAGTATTAATTCGTGTACTGAAATAGATGGACGTCATGGGGAGCATTTATTATTAGTGTATTTCTTGGAATAAACTGTACTTTTCTGTTATTACAACATTTTATTCTAGAATTGTAAATAAATGTTAAATACGATGGAGGAAAAAACGATATTTCTTGTATTTTGATTGATACTACAAACATTTTTAAGAGTGCCTTTTTGCAACCCGTTCAATGCCCTATAAAAATGTTGAAGTATTCCGTAATCTTACATTTTACAGATTAATTAAAAAATTACAGCCAGTTAAATATTAATTATTGTGAAAAAAAATGGAAACAAAAGATATTTGGTTGTTATAAAGTTCACATAGGGTAGGTACCTATAGTGTGACAGGTCCCAGAAAATTTGAAAATTTTATCTCCCATATAACGAAAATTATTGGAAAAAAAATTATTTTCTGTCTCACTTTAAGAAAATGTACTTCCCCAGGGATACATTTTTGGACTAAGATAAGTTGGCTTATATGGGCCCTATATGAACTCTGGAATCACAGTTTCCCGTTCGGGAACTCAATTCTGGAACACCCTGTACTGCACTAATTGTGTATTTAAGAATAAAGATTTAAGATTTGAAATTAAAAAAAAACAATACCTACTTTGAAATAGTTATGTTTATACGAAGACCGAGAGTAAAATTATCGCCTCGGCCGCTTGCGCGGCCGAGGCAAGATAATCTCGAGGACGCTAAAAAATTTCGCGGCCATGGTATAAACACTATTTTTTGTGCAACCGTAAATTATAGTTAGAATATATGGTGAAAATGACACCACCGTTTATGCGGTGGCCTTAGGGACGGTATTATAATATTAGATTAAGCGTACAGTTTAAACCTAGAATTAAACCAAGCTTTAAGCTTTTTTTTATAAAATGTCTGTTTTATAAAATAAATATATATTTATGTAGTTGGCTCACCTGTTGCTTAGGAAATTTCAACTTCACGGTCTTCAACTAGTGAATTCTAACCTAAGATATAACCTTGTTACTGTATTTTATTTGGGAATTTTATTTTTATAAAAAATGGATAAAAAGAAAACGAAAAATTTTACGGAAAATGAGATAGGTTTATTAGTAAATCTGGTGAAAAAATATAGTACCATGATACTCCGACTGATTCTAAAATTTCTAGGACTTCGAGCACCTTCTGTTACATTAATTTAATAATTTCTTCGTTTTCCCCGAGAAATTTTTAAAAACTGGCATTAAATTGTTAGTTTTTAAGCTTTTTCATAAACATTTTATTTTTCTGCGCTATATAAGGCACACAAAAAAAGCAGTTGTCGATTTCACGGACGAAAGTAATCGTTTCCGATGTATTTTGGCCTACCGAATTAGAATCCGCTGTCAGTTTTGTCCCACCACGCCACAGTTTTTTTCTATCCTCAAGAAACGGTTAGAGAAATGAATTTATGCAATTTTTCTTTTTTTTTATAGAAAAAAAAGTGACGTGGTGGAACAAAACTGACACCGGATTTGGATTCAGCAAGCAAACATATACCGGAAAGTAGTTTGGTCCGCGGAATTGAGAACTTTTTTTGTGTGCCTGTGTAATGAATCAAGAAAGTGCCGTGCTTGTCATTGTTTGTAAATTATTGATATTCTTATTTCAAAATTCTGAGGCGGCGAAATACTAGGTTAAACAATTCTGGGGTGGCAACTGCCACCCCTTGCCACCCCCGAATTAGGCCACTGGTTTTGAAGACGTGAAATACTCACTTCACGTACGGCTGCACAAAAACAAATTACTTCCACATATACGTAGTGGATTGGAAGAATAGTAATCGTAAAAGAATTTCAACAATATTTTTAATTGAAATAGGTTTAGAATGTCATGAAACGTCAAGATTCTAATTTTGAGCGTAAAAAATATGTCTGTCGGTCGGTCTGTCTGTAACTTAGGAAAAAAAAATAGTTAAACCACAAACGGTTATAGCTTCCTTATTTGAGGAGATACGAAAAAAGTTAAAGGAATGAAAGTTGACGGCAAAGACGATAAGAATAATAACGTGTAACAAAAAAATCGAAAAATGCAGTTGGCTTTGACATACGCTATTGTGCAAAAATGAAAAATACATATCTCAAAGTAGGCCATGACGCCATTAATTCCGTTATTTTTTTCTCATTCCAACGATATAAAACATGTCACAGAAATTTTAACCGATAGTGTCAATATTTAATATTTTACGAATACCACAATTCATATAATTGAATCGTAACAATCAGCTGTGCCATAATAGTAAAAATTCACTTTATAATAATTATAATTCCGTAATTATTTATTACAATTTAATACAAACCAATAAATATCTCATAAATAAAAATACAAGTACAAAACGAACATCCAAAGAAAAAAACGAAAAACTATGTATAACAGTACTACCTACTACTATATCGAAAAGAAATTGTGTGTATTTATTTTTCTAACTACAAATGCTCAAATTGTGCATCATGCATTCTGAGACATAAACGTGCTCTACGAGACACGTCACGCATTACATTTTGGAGCATTTCAGGAGTAATTGCCTCACATGCGTTTCGAATTCTGGTTTTGATGTCCTCAATATTTTCAGGGGCAGTTTGAAATACCTTGTCTTTAATGTAACCCCAGATGAAAAAATCCAAGTGAGTAATATCTGGTGATCGAGCTGGCCATAGAATGGGTCCATAGGTGCCTATCCAGCTATCTGGCATAACTTGATTTAAATAATTTGTACATATTACAGCAGTGTGAGGTGGAGCCCCATCTTGTTGAAAATATGAATAATTTAATCTTTCTGACACTGTTAATTCATAAAGAAAATCTTGAAATTCGTTTTGCAGGAAATTAAGGTATCTACGAGCGGTTAATTTGCCATCATAAAAATAAGGTCCAATTACTTTAGTCCCTAAAAGATCCAACCAAACATTCGTAGAAAATCTTTCTTGGAAAGCAGTCTCTCTGCACCAATGTGTATTTTTTCGTGTCCACTTATAATGCATATTTCTATTGATAAATCCATTATTAGAAAAATTTGATTCGTCCGACCAAAGAATTTTGCTACATATCAGCGCGTCATTCCTTTTCTTATTTAATAACCATCTACAAAATCTTACTCTCCTTGGCTTATCTCCCTCATTTAAATGTTGAACTTTCCTCATTTTGTAGCATCGAAATCCGTTTTTTTTCAATATTTTTCTTGCACTGACAATAAATGCTGATCATATCGAATTTGTTATTATTGGTGTACACCATAATTACTGATATAAAATTTGTCTTAGAACTCGACAACGCAACATACAACAGTGACAATCTGTCAAATTTATTAATAACTGTATACATTGTTTTTCACTAATTATGGCACAGCTGATTGTTACGATTCAATTATATGAATTGTGGTATTCGTAAAATATTAAATATTGACACTATCGGTTAAAATGTCTGTGACATGTTTTATATCGTTGGAATGAGAAAAAAATAACGGAATTAATGGCGTCATGGCCTACTTTGAGATATGTATTTTTCATTTTTGCACAATAGCGTATGTCAAAGCCAACTGCATTTTTCGATTTTTTTGTTACACGTTATTATTCTTATTGTCTTTGCCGTCAACTTTCATTCCTTTAACTTTTTTCGTATCTCCTCAAATAAGGAAGCTATAACCGTTTGTGGTTTTCCTATTTTTCAGGTTTTTGTAATATATCTCATAAAGTAGGCTATGGATTTCAAATTTCTTTTTACTGAAATATAGCTCACAAAAAATGGGATAACTGTTTCTAAAACTTTATTCTTCTACAATAGATATTAAGCGAGATATTTGGTGTGGCCCTCGTAAAATAGACAGTCTGTATATAAACTTTTTTTCTTCAAATAACTAGTATTTACCATTATTTATGGGCGTTTATTATGCGTTAAAACATGTGGGCTTTATATTGACTTTTTGACTCTTGTCATTTTTACCTAACCTCACCATTCTCGAGATATAGGGCGCGTGAAAAATCTGACAGCTAACGAGAGTGGAGGGCATATAACCTCAATGTTCCAAATTAATTATCGTAAAATTCGCTGTTTTCGTTTGCTTTTTTAACTTTCTTGTGCTATCAGCTATTGAAATATACATTTTAAAGTTTAGTTTTCATTATATACAGGGTTGGGCAAATGTGTGGAAACACCTGATTTCTGGCTAAACTATAAGTGCGATTAAAAAATACCCTTAACAAAAGTTTTGTAGTATTTTTATTCTATTCAGTGATGTACTTTGATTTTCAACAGATATCCTATTTTTCGAGATGTGACGTCATCGACAGTTTTTTTAAAAGGATAACCCTGTATATTTTTACATTTTCAGATAGGCAATTTTTCATCAATTATAGTGATATAGGGTTTGGTGGGTGTGTGGCTTGTGGTTTTTTAAATATTAAATAAAATAGTAAAGCAAAGACATGGCTGTTTACATTTTAAGTATTGTCAACGGGACTATCTGATAAAAAAATATTCGTTTTTTTCTTGCCATGCTTTTTGCAAACTTTCTTTAACCAAACTCAAATCATTCGTATTACTGTCAATTGCAGTCAATACTGTTAGAGAGTTTCGGTGTGAAATATTAACATTGTTTTTTAATTATGGCTGAACTAACTGAACGTGAAAGAATTACGTTGTTAATGATGGTTGGTTTTGGAGACAAGCAGAAATCTCTACAAGATGCATGCGATATTTTTAATGTAACATTCCCTGATAGAAATTCTCATATTTCAAAATCAACAGTTTCAAAGGTTGTGCAAAAGTTTCACGAAACGAGAAGTGTTAAAAATCGGCCAAAATCCGGTCGAAGTAAATCGGCTACAAATGAAGATATTTCACTTGATGTTCTTCTTGGCCTACAAGAAGAACCAAAAACTTCAGTACCAAAACTAGCCTTACATCACAATATTAGCGAGAGATCAGTAAGAAGGATATTGTCCAAAAATAAATTTCATCCGTATAAAGTACATTTAGTACAAGAATTAAATGAAGATGATCCTGATAGAAGGATGCAGTTTTGTCAGGGAATGATGGATACAATTGAAATTAATGGTAACTTTTTCAATAATATAGTCTTTTCCGATGAAGCGACATTTTGCCTGAGTGGTTTTGTAAATCGACATAACTGTCGCTACTGGGCTGATCAAAATCCTCATTGGATGGAAGAAAGTCACACCCAATACCCTCAAAAATTAAATGTATGGGCGGGGATAATCAGAGGACAAATCATCGGACCACTCTTTCTTAGAGAAAATTTAAACTCCAATCTTTATTTACAACTTTTACGCGAGCAAAGTATTAAATCGTTTATTTCCAAACCAGGCAAATCCTGAACGACTCTCAGATGAAATTTGGTATCAAAAAGATGGAACTCCGCCTCATTATGGAGTTGACGTGCGTCAATACCTTAATGAAATATTTCCACAGAGATGGGTAGGTCGAAGAGGACATATTGAATGGCCACCGCGATCGCCAGATTTAAGTCCTTTAGACTATTTTCTTTGGGGTCATTTAAAATCCGTTGTATATAGGACCAAGCCTCAGTCGTAAGAAGAGTTGGAAGATCGAATTAGGATGGCTGTTCAAGAAATATCACAGCATGCTATTCAAAACTCTTTAAGAGCTTTCGTTGATCCCATAGGATATTGTCAGGCTGCTGAAGGTTTCCAATTTGAACATTTATTATGAATATTTTCTTCGCGTCTCAATATTAAAGTGCTCAATATTTTGTACTAAGAAATTTAATTATCATTAACTAATAAATATTTATTACACTTTATTTTATTATTTTATTTAATATTTAAAAAACCACAAGCCGCACACCCACCAAACCCTATATCACTATAATTGATGAAAAATTGCCTATCTGAAAATGTAAAAATATACAGGGATATCCATTTAAAAAAACCGTCGATGACGTCACATCTCGAAAAATAGGATAGCTGTTGAAAATCAAAGTACATCACTGAATAGAATAAAAATACTACAAAAACTTTTGTTAAGGGTATTTTTCAATCGCACTTATAGTTTAGCCAGAAATCAAGTGTTTTCACACATTTGCCCAACCCTGTATAAACAATTACGTGTTTTGTACAGTAATATTTCCTTTGATTTGGTGAGATGTGCATTGTTTACCTATGTGTTTTTAGTTATTTTCTTTGTATTTAAACATCGTATGGGATTGATCTTATTATTAAATATAGAGCATATTTAGATTATTTAAAATTTAAATGCAGTTAATTATTCTGTTACCGGTTTACCACAAAAATCCATCATATTGTATGGAATCTGGTTGTCAAAGTTTAACTGAATGCCAATTTAAGCTTTAAAAAGTATGTGATTATTACTCTACATTGGAATTTAATACTTATTATGTAACATTTAATAAATACGTAGTAAAATACCTACCGCATGCACGAAAATAAAGCTATAGTTATTTAAGATTACCATCGATTTACACCAAAGAAGATAAGTTTGTGGTCAATTAAGAGTTCAAAGAGAAAAGTGGTTAAATGCTTTATGGCTGCATAACCCATAAATTTATTTGTTAGTCAATCTAGATGAGTTACCTTATCTAGTTCAACAGGTTTTCCTAAAAATTAGAGAGTATAAAATTGGTCATCCGTTAAGATAATGTCTGCAACTTTGACCATATTTCATTTTTGACTTAGTAAGATCGGATCTCTCTAAGGATCTTTTCGCTTTGGTCTCTTGATTGAGCACAAACTTTTCTTCTTTTGGTGCAAATCGATGGCAATCTGAAATAACTATAAGTTTATTTTGGTGCATAAGGTAGGTATACTACTATGTATTTATTAAATATGTTACATAATAAGTATTAAAGTCTAGTGTTAAGTAATAATCACATACCTTTTAAAGCTTAAATTGTCATTCAGTGACACTTTGACAACCAGAGTCCATACAATATCATGGCTTTTTGTGGTAAACTAGTAACAGAATAGTTAACATCGTTTAAATCTTAAATAATCTAAATATGCTCCATATATAATAATAAGATCAATCCCATATATTGTTTAAATACGAAGAAAATAACTAAAAACACATAAGTAAACAATGCGCATCTTACCAAATCAAAGAAAATGTTATTGTACAAAACACGTAATTGTCTATATATAATGAAAACTAAACTTAAAAATGTGTATTTCAATAGCTGATAGCACAAGAAAGGTAAAAAAGCAAACGAAAACAGGGAATTTCACGATAATTAATTTGGATCATTGAGGTTATATGCCCTCCACTCTCGTTAGCTGTCAGATTTTGCACGCGCCCTATAAGTGATAAAAAATAAAAACGTGTATTTAAGCTTTATTTGTAAAAAAAACTTACTATGCAAAAAATATCTTAAAGTTGTCCAAAATATAAAATCCACATGTTTTAAATCATAATTAATGCCCAAAAATAATCGTAAATATTAGTTATTTGAAAAAGAAACCTAAATACATGCTTTAATTTTTTTTAACGCTTATGTCTTGAAAAGAGTGAGGTTATGTAAAAAATGTCAAGAGTCAGAAAATATTTAGAATTGTCCAAAATATAAAACCCAATGGTTTTATTTTCAACTTAAAAACAATTTTTGGCAACCGGAGCAGCGCACTTCTGTCCCAGTATGCGAAAGGAAGTCGAAAAAGCACCAGTTCTCATGACCCTGACTTTGTTTTATACATCTTTAGGAATATTTTGCACCATCTCACATAAAAATTACGTGGGGCGGAGTCTCATGTTGGGGTTTAGGCGTTTTTCCTGCTTCATTTCCTCGACTACTTATCCAATCCGGCGCACAGTGATACGAAGTACTACTAACGTGTACAAAATCCTCTGTATCCTCCAATTTTTATCGTTTTGTAAAAAAAAAAATTAAAAGCTTCTAAGAAACAGTATTTTAATAATTTCCATTTTTACCAAAAACTAAATAAAAAAAGACTTTGACATTTTGAAGTATTATTTGTTACGAGCAATTAAAAAAGAAAAAGGCGATAAAAATGGGAGGACAGAGAATTTTGTCCACGGTCTTAAAAATGATCTAATCTGCATCCAAACTGATGCATTTGTTTTAAAGTTATAAATGAATAGACAGACAAACAGGCAAATAAATAAACGAAGAAACGAAGAAACTGAGAAACGAGGAAAAGAGGGAACGAAGAAACGCGGAAATGAGGAAACGAATAAATGAAGGAAGGAAGAAACGAACAAATCAATAAATGAAGGAACGCATATTCCGCTTCGTCCCGTCGTATCAAGGTAGCCCATCTTCAGGTATCCAGTCTTATCTAACAACAGTTGAGGAAAAAAACATAGCTAGGGCATCTGATATAGTTCGAGAATTTAAATAGTCTTACGACATTCAAATCATTGAGAATTTCTGCAAAATAACGTTTAAAATATCGGCCAAATATAGTTATTCCAAAATATTGAGTGATAGTATTGTTTCTGCTGCGTCATATTTCTCCTTAACCCTTGATAGTAAAATAACTAGGTGATCTCATACTAATTCTGTAACAGTTTTAAATTCAAATATTTTTTGAGAGTTTCGTTCAAAATAGATCAAATATTAAATATTAAAAAATAAGGGTGCTTTTTCGTTGGGAATGAGTTTCACCCCAATTCATGTGTTTCGAAGAAAAAAAGTGACCATTGAAACCTGTAAATCGTCGTACTATAGCCCTACAGTGTTATTTTTGCTTTAATACCTGCGCCGAATTACATGGGCAGAGTGAGTTAAGTGTCATCATGAATAGATGTGTTTTTAATATGCTCTCTATAAATAGCGGTAAAAACTCCGTTAAACTCGAAAGAATTTCAGCTACCGGTAGATTAAGAAATTCAACGTGAAATGAAGCGCCTCAATAGAAAAACAGAGTTCACATGGAATTAATAATTACAAGATTTTCTAATAATATTAAATCAAATAAAGCAAACAAGCTCAAGTGAAGTGCAGTGTCCCTACGTACACTCTAGACGACCCAACAAGATACTTTTTAAGTGTTTCATGGTGTTGTGACCTAAAGTAATTGTATACAGTGGAAAGTTTTTAAATGGACAAAATAAACTCAACCCAAGAAAGAAATGGAAAAGAAATAAAATAAAACAGCAATCACAAGACGCTGCAGAAAGACAGATAATCTATAAATTAATTTATTTTATTTTACCTGATTTAATTGATATTATTTTATCTTTCTATCTGATCTTTACCATCTTAATTTTTATCAGCTCGATGTATTGATTGAAAACATAATATTTTATCATTAATTTGGAAGGCGCAAATTGAAACCGATTGTCTCAAAGAAACGACATGCATGGTGAGCAAACTATCCCTTCGGACCTCTTTTCTCATAACGCGCAAAAAAATACTGTTACCGCGAGATAGGGCTCTTCCCAGCAACTCCACTGTAAATGGATATTTACCTGTGGAACCGTTAATAAATAAAAACAAAACAAAAACCAAAAAAATGAAAGCTGCTAGATTCAGAAACAAAAGAAACAAAAAACTTAGAAGAAGAAAAATAAGGAGATGACGATAGATGGAAACTTAAAATAAACATGGAAACTGAAAAGAAGCATCTCGCAAACACCTGCACACCCCCAACCGATGATGGCAGATGAAAACTTAATAGAAGCATGGAAACTTAAAAGAAGCATCTCACAAACACCTACACTTTCCATCCCATATTCCCACCCCATGCGTCATGCGGCTCTCGCTGCTGGCAACAAGCATGTCCAATGTCCAACCCAGCGTATGCAGTCGGTCCGGCTGTATATAAAACTTCGGAGATTTGGTTTCGGCACACGATTTGGCCGTCCGTTGGGCATGTTCGACGGACGACCAAACTGCGTTTTGGAACGAACCTCCATGGATGCCCGGAATCGGCAGCAATGCCCACCCCTTACGCTGGCAAATCAATCAATCAATCAATACCTGTGCCGAATTACAGGGTGTCGAAAACGTTGATTTTTAGCAAAAGACACTGATTTTTGAAAGGTTTTAAGCAAGTTAATCAAAAAGGATCACATTTTCGAAAAAGTCGTAAAAAGTTAGCTTATGCAATAACAAAAATAATCCATGGAATCAAAATTTGTGTAGGCTCATCGTTGTCGAGATACATCAGTTAATGCTAAGTGTATTTAAACGTAGCCCTCAAAAGGTCACCCTTTTCAAACAATTATAAGACTGGTTTAAAAAAATCTCCTAACATGTACCTTAAATCAAATTAAAGCATACTACAGTAGCTTAAAATGGTCTTTTGGAAAAATGAATGATACAAGAGAAATAAAAGCAAAATTTTGATTTTTACACAAAGAAGTTCTCGTTCTTTAGTTCCAGTAAATTCCAAATTGAAGAAAAATTTCAAATCATGTCTTTTGTTAGTTCTAACTATTATGCATACGTCCAATTTTTTTTTACTGTGATGCATGCATTGTCTAAAAAATTTTACCTCGAATTTTACACTTAATGTATTTTAAAAATTCTTGACAAACTGTATTTTTGGCTTTAAGGTTTAATAACTTAGCAGGGAAGCATCTTAGCTGAATGTTACCAGAGGCAAAGAATTATGGCAATAAACTAAAGAAAATGTTCCTCAATACGTAATATATACTATTGTCCCTTATTAAGAAGAAGAATATATCCTTACTATCAGCTCTTTATTCATAACTTACAGTTTCAATCCCATCTCCATTTCACGTAAAGGCTTAGTTAGATTTGGTTTTAAGTCTAAATCTACTAACAGCTTTTAATTCATAACACAACTTCAATCTCATCTCAGTTTAAAGTAAACTTTTTCCACTTAAAATATGTCCAAACGCCCACTGGCCTTATTCTCGTTTGGTCGGATTGTTAGGTGGTGAAATGGCAAGGGCTCCGCAACCCCTCTCTAAATTCTATTCAGCCAGAGAACAATACCATTATTACGGGAGAGTAAATGACAGAATGTATGTTGACTTATTAGCTAATCTTTGCCAAATGACAACGATTATTTATCGTTGCACACGAGGGACATATGACATGAAGATGACATGATCTCCAGACGACATTTTAATGCCCATTATTACTACACTTGAACTAATATTAACGACCTGTTGCCGTGGGTGTTTTTGAGGAAGTTTAATATTTGTTATATCCAGTTTTTATTGTGGTGCATTTGTTAAGAGCTCTATGAAATATAAGGAGCAATAATGAAATTTACCGATGTCAGGGCCGTCGAGAGTTGCAACGTGCCCCGGGCATGAATGAATGGCTTTGTTTAATCATGCAGAAACAACTTGTAGTGGAGTAAAACCAAAATTTTTTAAGGGACCGTCTTACCAAAAAATATTTTTGCTGGAACTTGTGGTAAACATTTCAACAAATGTAATGAAAAGTTTTCGATTAAATCCGTGTGGTGAAAATCTTTTGTTTAAACAAATGACTGTCCAAAATTGTGTTTTTTGCAGTTTTTCTTAAATATCTATGGTTGTACATTGTATAACCCGTATCACAATAAAGAGAAAGAAACAAATTTAACAACAAAATTGCAAAGAAAACAGGATTTATCCGAACTCTTTTGGTTAATATGTCAAGTTACAAACTTGAACTTGAACAATGATACGCATATTTTAACGAAACTTGAGAAGAATACATCTCTCGTGAAGCTAAACCTATTTTAAGTTAAAATGTTTATAACACCTGAAAACAATTCCAAAGTCGAAAATTGAATCCATGATTGTTTAGGGGCATCAACGGCATCATGGCTATCAGGATAAGTCATTACTACGCATTACAAAGCCTATTTGTAATAGAATAAAATCCGAGACCGCGTACTTAAATATTGCAAACGATATCTGTGTACGAATGATATGTTATGCGCTTACCTCAAACGAAAGTAGACGATTGTTTACCAGGCTCACCATTACAAGCCCACTTTCTGATTTAGTTTATTCGTATAATTGCGGGTAGCATAACCGTAGGTTAAGTTATATTTATTTACTTTTATTGAATCATTTATGGAGTTGTTCATTAAACTAACACTATTTATTATAAATAAATAATCTACTATTATAAATAAATAGTTTACATCATGCCTACTGTAATTGATATAAAATAGTAAAATATTTACAAGTGGCAGTAAAAATTGTCGGTCGGCGCTTATGGCATCGCTGATGCTATCTTATGATTAGGTCCTTTGTCAGTCTTCTTTTATGAAATTCAAACTGACTTTGGATATCCTATACAACAAAACATTTATTTCAGATTATAGTTTTTATTATTTCCTTTTCGGAGATACGAACAAAAATTTATTTAAACTTCTTTATAACCAATTTTATTCAATCTTTCTGTTTCCTTTTAAAAACGAAATCATTTTACTCATTTTCCCAAAAGATAAAAATTATTGGCATACAGGGTTATTCACGGAAAGCGGGTAGTAGACGTTTCTTGGAATCTGATCAGTTTTAGCTCTTTGAAAATTGGTCTAAGAGGATTTCTGGAAATGGCGGATCTAACTAAAATATTTTCATGCATGTTTTACTACCGCTTTTACCGGATGTAGCATCTAACTTTGTCGTTTTAAATGGAACACCCTATATTTTATTTATTTATCACTGACAACCAACATACATAATCCACTTACAGGTTGCGACACAATTAAACTGTCGCGTATTTTCACCCCTGAAGCCACTCTTCAGGATTCGTGAGTTCTAAATAATTTTAACAAGGGGTAACCACTAACACTTTATTTAATAATTTACTAATTATACAATACTTCTTATTTACCAAAATAACCTTTACACTTTGTTTACTTCATATTTAACCTCACTTTTTCACTTTTCAACTTCTCCACTTTAATAAAACTCCTCCCTCTTCCGCCGGGAATCTCGCCTTATTATTTATTTATCACTGACAACCAACATACATAATCCACTTACAGGTTGCGACACAATTAAACTGTCGCGTATTTTCACCCCTGAAGCCACTCTTCAGGATTCGTGAGTTCTAAATAATTTTAACAAGGGGTAACCACTAACACTTTATTTAATAATTTACTAATTATACAATACTTCTTATTTACCAAAATAACCTTTACACTTTGTTTACTTCATATTTAACCTCACTTTTTCACTTTTCAACTTCTCCACTTTAATAAAACTCCTCCCTCTTCCGCCGGGAATCTCGCCTTATTATTTATTTATCACTGACAACCAACATACATAATCCACTTACAGGTTGCGACACAATTAAACTGTCGCGTATTTTCACCCCTGAAGCCACTCTTCAGGATTCGTGAGTTCTAAATAATTTTAACAAGGGGTAACCACTAACACTTTATTTAATAATTTACTAATTATACAATACTTCTTATTTACCAAAATAACCTTTACACTTTGTTTACTTCATATTTAACCTCACTTTTTCACTTTTCAACTTCTCCACTTTAATAAAACTCCTCCCTCTTCCGCCGGGAATCTCGCCTTATTATTTATTTATCACTGACAACCAACATACATAATCCACTTACAGGTTGCGACACAATTAAACTGTCGCGTATTTTCACCCCTGAAGCCACTCTTCAGGATTCGTGAGTTCTAAATAATTTTAACAAGGGGTAACCACTAACACTTTATTTAATAATTTACTAATTATACAATACTTCTTATTTACCAAAATAACCTTTACACTTTGTTTACTTCATATTTAACCTCACTTTTTCACTTTTCAACTTCTCCACTTTAATAAAACTCCTCCCTCTTCCGCCGGGAATCTCGCCTTATTATTTATTTATCACTGACAACCAACATACATAATCCACTTACAGGTTGCGACACAATTAAACTGTCGCGTATTTTCACCCCTGAAGCCACTCTTCAGGATTCGTGAGTTCTAAATAATTTTAACAAGGGGTAACCACTAACACTTTATTTAATAATTTACTAATTATACAATACTTCTTATTTACCAAAATAACCTTTACACTTTGTTTACTTCATATTTAACCTCACTTTTTCACTTTTCAACTTCTCCACTTTAATAAAACTCCTCCCTCTTCCGCCGGGAATCTCGCCTTATATACTCTGAAATTGCCTCTAAAGTGATTTAGACCATAATCAAGAATCTTCTTCCACCACACTCCAGAAACCTCCATCTCTTTCTACAAGTTGCCAGGACGTCACTATTAGTTGTTATTGATGAGTCCGAAATTAAATGTATAAGTATTAGTAACGTCAAAAATTGTTATACAACTCATATGTCAGACTGGAATATAATTCTATCATTTGGTGCCCAAATTACATAAAATATATCGAGGCGCTAGAAAGATTTGTGGTATTTGTGGCATGATGTGGAATTTCTATGTGGTTATCCTCAGAAGCATCAAATCCTCCCGCTAGAAAGAGTGCAGCGAAGATTTTTAAAATTCTTGTCATATAAAGAGAATAAAGTGTATCCGCCTATTGGTTACCACATGATTTGTTACTTAAAACATATAATTATAAATCCTTATTGGTTCGCCGTAACATGCATTCCGTAAGGTTTCTGTTTAATATAGTAAATTTTGTTCATGACGCAACTGGTAAAATCCATTTCCATGTACCTACGTATTCAAGGCGTCGCTGCGAAGCTTTTTATATAAAGATATATAACACAAATATTTTACATTACTCTCCTTTATACGTGATGTACCGTAATTATTCTACAGTGCAAGACAGCATTGATATATATAATTCTAGCAATGTGCATATAAAAAACACTTTTTTATCGTAATTCTGTCAATTATTGTTTTGTACTTATGTTGCTATTTCACCTTAATTTCTTTCTTTCTTTTTTAGACATGTTTGTCCTTTTTGTCATGTTATTGTATTACAACTGTGCATTTTTTGTCTTAATTTGTATCTAGTTTTTAACATCATATTGTCATTGTGTTGTTCCCTATCCTGTAACTGGGATATAATCCCGTTGGATAGTGGCACGTAAAATAAATAAATAAATAAATAAAATAAATTAGTAGTAAGTTAGTGTTTCATAGGGGGTGTAATATAACAATACATTTAGGTGAATGGCAGTATAATAATTTAACGTATAATAAATATAGTATAAAAATAATATGAACAAATATAAGGTATAAAAACAAAATATAGATTTGTGACAGCCTATTAAGGGTAGGTATTGAAATAAAAATATACAGATACATGTATTTTATTTCATATTTGAATTTCTCATAAAATTTTAGTTTGGGTTTATGTACCATAATATGCTCTTAAATCTACCAGTTTTCGATATAATTAATATTTTTGGAGATTTCTGACGGTTCCTATCCTTCCGAAAAAAATCTTTTATCATATAGCCGATTTAGAGACTTTCTTTTCAGTCTCATACAAGGACCCCATAATCTAACTAAAAATTGTCTTATATTTTCACAATATCATACAGGGTATTTTATTTTCACAGTCGAACACTATTTTAGTTCAAAGGTCCAAAAGTCAATTTCTCCAAATGGAACCCCTGTACTTTTCACATAATTTAATAAACCATTAAATTCTGCGTCAATTGATATTTTTCTATGAACATATTTTTGAAAAATGTACATGCAGAGTCAGCACTGTTTGTTAGTAGCAAATACAAGTCACCTAACTTGCTCCCTTTTTATCACAAACGAGAATAATAATGTAGGTAATTGATAATTATTTGTTTATTATCAAGATAATAACATCAAGAACCAGAGATCATTTTATATTAGATTTATAACAAGTACTTTGAAACCATATTTACAAAATTAATGAACGCATTGAATATAAATATTTAATACAACAACTGTTCAAAATGCCCTCCACTTTGCTGTTGATAAGCCAATATCCCGGAATTTACGGCACTTACAGCCCGTACTCTGTTCTTCAGAACTTCTTTGGTAGTAGCCGGGGTGGCATATACAATATGTTTTCTTATTACCACAAAGGTAAAAGTCTAAGGAGATTAAATCAGGGGACCGTGCTGTCCATCCCAAAAATCCTCGGTAGCCAAAGTACCTAAATTCGAACGATGGTACTAATTAGTCATACACTTCCCATGTATTATGTGGACCGTAACCATCATTTTGACAATACATAGAATTATAAATATTTAGGGGCAAATTGTCAATAAAAGTAACAACAACTGTTCACAAAACTTCCACGTATTTATTGTTATTTAAATTTTTCTAGTAGATGAGATGCTTATACTTGTTATCTACTAACAAGCAAAAAACGTTAAAATTAAATTTATCTTGGAAATTTGATTCTCGCACTGCATGAGAATTTTGTTGTACCCAGTGGTATACATTTCGTTTGTTAAAAACTCCCTGTTTGGAAAATTCAGCTTCATCAGTTCAAACAATCCTTTTAAAATAATCATGATTCTCTTGAAGACGTACGATCATATGCTTACAGAAATATGTTCTAAGTGAACGAATACTACGTTACTACTCGGCAACACTAACACGGTGTTTATATTGATAAAACAAAACATTCCGAAATTTTTCATTGCCTATTATACAGTGCTGATTGTATATCTACATTTTACAAAACTTCATCAATGATAAAAAAAACCGAGAGAGATAAGTATAGGGAATGCAAAATTCAATACTCTATTAAATTCTGTAAAAATATACAGGGGTTTCCATTTGGAAAAAAAATACTTGAACAAAACTGTGAAAATAAAGTATCATTTATGATATTTTGAAAATATAAGACAATTTTTAGTTAGATCATAGGGTACTTGTATGAGTTT
The DNA here is from genome assembly GCA_963583905.1 of Stenurella melanura. Classification (NCBI taxonomy): domain Eukaryota; kingdom Metazoa; phylum Arthropoda; class Insecta; order Coleoptera; family Cerambycidae; genus Stenurella; species Stenurella melanura. Next base: position 86,213 of record CAUZXK010000019.1, on the reverse strand, counting down.
GAGAAGAAAGTCTAGAAATCGGCTACATGTTAGGAGATATCGTTTTTATTTTCGGAAGGGTAGAAACCGTCAAGAATATCAAAATACATCGTTATCTAGAAAACTGGCAGTATATTATGGTACATAAGCCAAAGCTAAAATTTTATGAGGAATCCAAATATGTAATAAAATATAGGGTGTTCCATTTAAAATAGCAAAGTTAGGTGCTGCATCGGAAGTAACACATGCATGCAAATATTTTCGTTAGATCCGCCATATCCAAAAACCCCCTTAGCCCAATTTTCAAGTTTCTAAACTGAACAGATCCCAAGAAGCGTCTAATGCCGCTTTCCGTGACTAACACTGTATATTAAGAGTACACAAAACATACCTATATGAGCATACTAATAAAAAGTAGTTTTATCTACACAAATTGACAGCCGAGATGTGACATTTTTTGCGTTATGGCCATTTATAAACAAAATGAAAGGCATAATGATTTGAGAGTATAGCAGAATAAGTAAGGTAAAATGGCCCCAGACGCTTTTGGACCTAATTCGATGTCAATAGATCGACAATAGGAAATGAAATATTTTCTTCTAGTTTTAGCCCCCCGTCGCCACCATAAACCCCTGTACCCTAATAAATGTAATTTTCCTTTTTCATTTCTAATCTCTGTAAGTTGTGCATTCATAATAATTTTTAAAAATTGAGGTTGCAGATGTGATTTACTTTCATCTTAGGAAAAAAGTTGTGCTGATTTTGCTGCCCCTTTCGAATAGTTAAAAAAAAAAAAAATAAATAAAATAAACATTTATTCATGAAAATAATGATTTGCGTACACGAAATTTTTGCCAAAGATACACTGCTTTGAGTAGTTTATTGTAGATTTTTTTTTCAAATGTTTAAAAGCGGTGCGCTATAATTAAATTAAATAAAAATTGTTCACGACTCAATGTTTATTGATGAAACTTTATGTATCCATATTTCTTACGTTTTATTCGTTCAGCTACTGACACTGAGGAAGAGGATGGCCATCATCAAACAGTTGGTCAAGTAATCGTAATATAAACATCACTATTATACCCTACTATGGTTGTTTATCTTATTATTCATTGAAGAAATGTAAATTATTAACACAAAAATCGCACAAGAGAACTTGAAAAATTATTGTCTTTTACTACAAGTTGCCTGTGTTATTTATGTTGATACAAAATTATCGACAGAGCTAAAAAGGAAGTTTTAGGTAAATATACAGGGTGTTCCACTCAAAACTCCCAGGGTCATTTTCTTGATAACTAAAAGAGATATTTGATTTATATAAAAATTCTCACTAGAATATGTAAATGATTTCAGTTATTAGTAAGAACGTGAAATATTTCCCAATTCAAACACAAAATAAAAACAACTATTTAGAAGAACGCTTTCTATGGTAAAATGAAAACATTGTTATTTCAACCGCTAAACGGCCAATTAAGATTAGGAAAAAATGTATATTAAAATTATGGTTTGAAATTTTCACAGTATTATATGTGGTATTGTTGAAATAAACAGTTTCTTAAAATTTGGCAGTTAGGCTAATATCTAGAAGAAAACACATTGAAAAGAGAGACATCGTGGTTCGATGAGGTTGATGGGTCGCGCCAATATTCTTGACTTTTGTTGACGGTCTCGGATGATTAGGGATCGGGCTTGAGCTCTTTGACCCAATCATCGCTGTTGACCTGGACCGGCCTCGTAAGGGGTGAGGCCGCTGATTACGTCTCCCCCTCCGCAAATGCGGAGGGTGTAGACAAGGTTAGCCGATCTCCCCTGGTCCTGGCTGCTGGACTCGGCTAGCTGGGTCATTTCTTCTAGTCTTCTTTCTTCGCTGGCATGTCGGATCCCCGGAGCGTCTTTTTTCTGCCGTGAGAGGACATAGTCTTTTTGCCAAATCCTCTGAAAGTTTGGAAGAATTTGGGGGCGTTCACTGATCGGAAGCTCAGGGTGCCAATTGGATCATGTGCTCCGATTTCGTCAGAAGGATGTTTTTGGGCTGTGTAGCTCAAGGATTGTGTTCAGCCAAAGACGCTTATTTTAGAGTCAGTGACCGGTACGGACTAGGGTAAGGATACCGTGCTGATTGTTTGCTTGGTATCCCCGAGATCGAGTGATTTGGGTGTTTTTGATCATTCATCCCGTGCGACGTGGCTTGAAGATCGGGCTGAAATAGATAAGACGGTTGTTATATTACCCGTTATCCAGGATCTGTAGCTTCGGCCTCTTGTGCCCATGCTCTGCTGCACGGGCGTATAGATTCTTCACTCTGTCCTGAATGACTTCAGTTACTAGGGTATATTCCAGGTCTCTGAAAATGTCGGCGTTTCTGACAAACCATGGTGCATCCAAGACGCAGCTAAGTGCGACGTTTTCCACGGCTTGTACCCTCTTCAAGTATGTGCCTGCTTGGTATCCCCAGGCAACAGAGGCGTAGATTAAAATGGGTGCAATGATGGTCTTGATGAGCGTGAGCTTGTTCCTCGGGTTGAGTTGGCTTTGTCTACCTATCGTGGAGAAGAGTCCTTCTCGTCCTCGCCTTCTGTATTATCGGTGTCGTGTTCTGTTTCCACGTCAGGCTTCGATTCATGATAACGACGGGTATTCGACGGTATCGTGCCATTGGATGTTGTCGCCGTTCATGGAGACGTGTCCTGTGGGAGTTTGCCTCCTGATTCTTTTGAAGAGTATGGCTTTGCTCTTCTCCGCGTTGACTTTGACTTTCCACTTGTTGCACCGTTCTTCCAGAAGGGATGCTGCTTTATGGAGGTTGCGCTTGGGCTCCAAGAACTTGCGATGATGGCCGCGTCGTTTGCGTAGAGCGCCAAAGAGGTCCTTGCGTTCTTGGCATGTTGGAGGTGCAGATAGTGAACAGGTGGGGGGAGAGTATCGATCCCTGCGGTACGCCTACTTCCATCGGCCTGTAGTTGGACAGCTTGTCGGCAATCTTCACACGAAGTTGTCTCCGGTAAAGCTAGGATCTCACAAGCTTGACGATGACGACGGGGTAACCCATCGACAGCATCTTCGCCAGAAAACCATCATTCCAAACCCTGTCGGAGCAGTTGGCTACGTCGAGGAAAATTGCTCCTGTGACTTGTCGATGGTTGAAACCCTCCGTAATGTGCTCCGTTAGACGAAGCACTTGGAGCTCGGTGGAGTGCTCGGTTCTGTAAGCGAACTGTTAATCTGGGATGATCTGCAGCTCATCAGTCAGGGTTTTAAGTCTCTTCAGGATGATCTCCTCGGCTACTTTACTCATCGTCGGTAGAAGACTGATAGGCCTGTAACTAGAAGGAAAGGTTAGATTCTTACCTAGCTTGGGAATCATGATGACGTCAGCTTTCTTCCACTAAGTTGCTGGGTAAAGAAGCAGGTTTTAATTATGCCATGAAAATGGTCGAGCGACTTAAAGTACAAAAGCAGGCCGTGCGCGATATTTCCGTCTCGCTCGACACTGTCGAGTAACTTCAATTCGATAATTTTCCAACAGTTTATGTGACTAAAGAAATGTTAACACATTCAACAAAGTATTCAAATATTAGTAAATGTTCACTGCAAATTTCAAATCATTATGTCTCTTAGTTTATTTGAAATAGCCATAACGCAAAAAATGTCATATCACGGCTACGGATAATTTTGATCTTTGGGTAAAATATTAATAAGTAAAATGCACTTGTCTTTTTTTAAACAGAAAAATTTTCCAAAATTTATCCTAAAAAATGTAAAATTTATTTTTGTTCATATCTCCGAAGAGAACGTAAAAGTAACTACAATGTGAAATAAAAAAAAATGTTGTACGAGTTGATACCCCCAAGCAATCGACGAATACATTTTCGAATTTGCAATTGCTTTTTAGGTGTTATTATAAATATTTTAACTTGAAACTTTATAGTTTAGCTCCGTGGTTTACCTCCACAACGACTTTTCTAAAGTTTCGTTAAAATATGTACATTATTGTTCAAATTATCATGAATTATTTGAAAACGCCCTCCCTCAAATGTTTTTACGTTTTGCAACTTGACAAATTGAGCAACGTACAAGGTACGGATACTTCTAGTTTTCTTCACAATTTTATTGTGAACAATTTGTTTCTCTTTGTTTATTGAGGTGCGACTTATACAACCAGAGATATTTGAGAAAAACTGCTAAAGAACAGAATTCTAAACATTCATTTATATAAACAAAAGCTTCCCACCACACGAATTTAATTCCACTATTGTGGAAGCTAGTTAAGTTGCTTCTGTTCAGTTTTGTTTATTTCTTGATATTAGTAATATTAGGGTATTTGTAAAATTGAATAATTGATATTTTAATTACTTGAATAAATTAAATAGTAAAAGTTTTTATACAGTGTGTCCCACATTTCATGAACCCTCCCTCATATCTCGCTCATCTGATATCCGAATAATTTGAAATTTTGGTGGTAAATATACAGGGCGATACTTTTAAGGCGGCCATTAGAGTAATTCCCACTTGAAGATGAGATGACATTTGAGGTTTGGTACCCTACCATAGTCGAAGATAATAATTTCAAAATGGTAGCACTTCCGGAAATACCGGAAGTCGATACCCACTCTCGACTTTCCGAAATTACCATAAAATTCTGAGTCGAAACATGTCGCACACTAGTCAAGTACAATTAGGTTTTTACCTCGGAACCCAGCTATGTGAATGGATTTTCATGACATTTTTGTAGTGAGTTTCTAATACTGATAGTGGAGTAAATGAAGAGTTCAACTTTGCAAATGTCGAAGACAGGGTGGACTTTGTTTTAATCTCTTTTTTATGGTGTCAATAATATATGGTAAAAAGTCCGCTTCAAAAAAAGTTCCGCTCGATTAGTTATTAAACAATTTAGATGCAGAAATACGTTTTTTGAGTATAACTTTTTCAATTCAATTTTCATCGAAAACCTTGTAGCACAATTCGAAAGAACAGAGAATTTTACGAAAAAAACCTATAAAATATTTTTTGTAGTAGTTAAAATAGAGCCAGTAACAATTTGTTAACCAAGGCATCAAGTTGTGCTGTGTCGGCCGCCCGCTCACACAGAAAGTTGGCAGATACAAATGTTATAAAACCAACTGGACATCAAAAAGGACCCATTTCTCGAACAACTTCCAGTGTTTAAATAAAATTTCGCTAATTTTTATTTGTGGATAATATAGTTGAAACTTGGAGATCAACTAAATTATCGAAAATCGTCGAAACCTATACCAAATAGGTAAAAAAATCACATATTCTCTTTAACAATTTAGTTCTTGAAAACTAAACAGAATTTGAAAAAAATGTTTTAGTAAAAAACGTCTTTGATTCATTGGCTACAACTTTGTGGTTTAATATCTACTTATCTTTAATAATAATAAAGTTAACGAGCGACTACATTTTATGCTGAAAATTACAGGAAGCTACGGTTATTCTTTTTTTTTTATTAATAATAAGGTAAGTACTAACTATCTTAAATTTTTAAACATTGGTCATCTCAACGTGATTAGAAATATTTGAGTATTACCTGATTTATATTTAAGATTAATAAACTTACTAATAAGGAAAATATGACAAGTTAAAAAAATAATACCAAAAAATCTCAAATAAAAAAAAACACACAAAAACTCCACATATCACTGATTTCGCAATTCCAAATTAATTCGCGACTAAAAAATTCGGATGCAGCAGGTCATTTTACATAAGTTCCAATCTTTAGTTTGTTAGGTCCTCGAGTGGTATAAAAGGTACGAAATTCGGATACCTCGGTTCCTTACTAGTAGCTCATCTTGTGTTCTTTCTTTGTGCCAAGGAGCAAATGAGGATCTCCTACACGAAGATAGTTATAACGGTTCTTGTAAACCGTTGCACCTGTCAATTTTTTTATAAAATGTCAAATATCTCCGAAACTACAGGATTTAGGTATATCTAATTTTGTTTTGTGTGTGACATGTTTCGACTCAGAATTTTATAGTCATTTCGGAAAGTCGAAAATATATAGAGTGTTTCATTTAAAATTAGCAAGTTGGTATCGACTTTCGGTATTTTCGAAGGTGCGACCCACTATTTTCAAATGATTATTTTCGGACTCGCACTGGTGGACTGTAGGGTGCCGAATTTTAAATGTCTATCCCATCTGAAAGTGAAAAATATTCTAATGACCGCATTAAAACAATCACCCTATATATCTATAAAGTGAATCTTTAGCTGACCGTTCATCGCCGTTTAAAGTCCTCGGGATTTGCAACATTTTAAATGTAACATAAGTACCGACATCCCACAAACAGCATAGGTATTGTACTGACCTAAGCCGCTGAGAAGTCTACTGCAATGAGTTCACACACCCACTTCGACGAATCGCAAGACGATGAATAAAATAAAAGCTGGTCGCGGGGTTTTAGGTGGGGATAGGGTTTGAATCTCACCCCGATCATCATTTTTTATGAAAAAAATACGTTTTTATTCTAATGACGTAAATTCTTCTATCTTGTAAAAGATTAAAAACAATTTAAGAATAATAATTCATATTTTGTAAAAACTTGTGACTAAACACTTTTTGATGTGAATACTACATATTAATCGTAGAGTAACAAGTTGTAGTAATCTTATCTTAAAAAATTCTAAAGTAGATCTAAGCACATTTTATACTTCTTATTTTGAATAGTAACCTACACCAATAAAATTGACAAAATGCATGAACTGCATTTTTCATTCATGAATTTTGCTTTAATCAGAACTCAAATTATATTATGGAAGGAAACACTAGTAAGTGTTACCGTGTCTTATGTTGCAATAAATTATTAATACAATGTATTAAAATTATCAAGATCCTAAAATTAGAACCTACGTTACCAGGAAAATTTACTTTTTTAAGGTCAGAGTTTAAGCACTTAGTAAAATCACATTAGATATCAACTTTATTAATTAAATCAGAAATACATATTCACACAATTGATAAAATTGTATGCAGTTGAACAGGGCCGTTCCTGGGTTTTTGCCGCACCGTGCAAAAAGAAATTTTGCCGCCCCATAAATCAAACCGAAAACCAACCTATTTATTGGTGTTACTAACATAGTACGTTTTACACAAGACAATGCACAGTAGGATGTTATGTTGCAATATAATTATATGTGTATGATAATTGATAACATATAATAACATTTTAAATAAGTACAGTGTGTACAAAAATACATTAAACACAGAAGCAAAGCGTCATATAACGTCACATTACATTGTAAACATTTAAACATTAGCCTTCACTTCAGGTATAAGCTTAAAAACCGCTGCCTAATGAACTAATGAATCACTGTTTCGATAATCAGATTTCTCATTCAAGTCTCTTTAAACGAAAACATCTTGATACTATATTTGTACTCCAGTATGTGGAAATAATTGCTCTTTCAATAATGGAGTAGGGGTGGTGGTGGTGAGGGTGGCAGATGTCACAAAAATTTTAACTTGGTTTACTAGTATATTCACCAAATCCCAAGTCTCTGGTTTCGTACTAGCTTGTTTTAGTTATTTACTCCTACTTACTACCCAAATCTTCAACGGAATAAGCTCAAAATATAATCTAGTTCCAGTTCTCGTTATAATACATACGTATATTAAATATCAAAGTTAATATTGTTAGAAATTGTAATAAAACTAGTACTTTAGAAAAACAATATATTCCGCGAAGTGAAGAATAATACAATTTGAATAGAAAATATTAATACATGCGGTCGGTTTGTTAGTTTGGAACCAAGTGTCCTCATTCCCTCCGTCAAATCCCCTTGGCTCCATTGACTTCATCGAACGTGCCTTTTCTATTAACATATCTAAAGGTGCCTGGCATTGTTCGAGTACTGCCGATTCTTTACTACGGTCTTTCCTGACGACCAGCGTCCTCGCGTGGGCATGACGACTGGAACAAGATGGTTGTACTTTTCTACAAAAGAGAGCACAAAAATATTTAGTTACTCGTAATTATTGCCTTGCGGTTATTTTCATTCATGTGGAAGTCCTCATGCATGATTCCACTTGAATCAAAATCGTAATGGCTACCTATCTACTTAACACTAACCCTAACACGGCCCATGTGGAGATACAGATCCACAAGACAACCGACTAACCTTCAGGTCCGCGGACTCCGACTGATCAGGCCCTCGAGTAACTTAGAACTACGGGCACTCTGTTTGCTGGATCAGGACAAATATGGTCTCACACCTTACAGGACTTAACCAGACCAAGGTTCACACATTACCACCTTGCAGGACTTAACCAGACCAGGGTGCCTACCTTACTCGACAAACCAGATCAAGGTATCCAGCTGGACAGAGCAGACCATTTTCCTCACCTTACTGGATAAACGAGACCAAGACATCTTATTTTTTTTAAATCTCCATTAATAAAATTAATCCATCGCACCATATTTTTGAACCACTACTCCACAGTAGGAACTTGCGACCTTTACATTTTTTTTATGTCATTAACCTCACATTGCTTGTGCTCTACAATTTTTGTTACCATAAATTTACCATTTGTCACTACCAATATTTGTCCAGCAGTCTTCATATAGGTTATTAATTCCCATCCTTTCCCAAGAACATTCGATTATACCTCTCAACTTGTCAATTTCCTCTAAGCAACCCAACGCCGTTTAAATGATGAGTCGCACCTATTTCCTTAACAAAATTTTGAAACCGAAAGGACGAACAAGCTTTGTTGTCGATCTGAAATGATTCGACGGGGAACACCAAATATGAGCGAATCCTGCCTTCTGATGTTATAAATTGTAATAAAACTAGTAGGTACTTTAGGAAAACAGTATATTCCGCGAAGTGAAGAATAATACAATTTGAATAGAAAAAACATTACAGGCAGAATTTATTTTTACTCATTTTAAAATATCCACATTTCATGATGTTCTAAATCTATTTTATTTTAAAAAAAATTGACTTTTTTGCAATTACTCTTCTTCCACTCCATTACGTGAATGCAGAAGCAAATATATAAACTATATATCACATTTTGTGCATTTGCAGTGCATTTTGTATGATTCAGTGCACTGCCAAGGTTGCCATTTCCAACGGCTTCGATGTAAGGTTATGGTCTAAGAGATATACATATATGGGGCCTGGGATATAACATTGCTGTTGTTTTAGCAAATATTTTTCAGACCTCCCCCCGCCACACCGTTTGGCGCTAGCCGCCCCAGAAAATATTCAATTTTGGAACAGAGCATAACACTTTGAGGCTTGGTGCTAGTTGATGAAGAGGATATCTTGGCGATCAACATTCGATATATGCCAAAATTTTTTCCCGCAAAATTCGCAGAAAATTGGGTCATGATGCCAATTGGCACCCTGGACTTCCGACTAGTCAACACTCCTCAAACCCCTCCAAACTCCGAGAGAGCTCGGCAAAAGTCGATCTCTCTCTCACAAGAGACTAAAGACGCTCCCGGGAACCGACATGCCAGCGACGAAAAAAGACCAAGGCAGAAGAGCGCCAGAAGAAACGACCCAGCTGGCAGGGTCCAACAGCCAGGACCAGGGGAGGTCTGCTAACATCACCTACACCGTCCGCATTTGCGGGGTAGGCGAAAAAGCAGTCCCACCCCTTAAGAGGCCGGTCCAGCGATGATTGACGCAAAGAGCTCAAGCTCGACCCCTAATCATCCGAGACCGTCATCTTTAGTCAAGAATATTGGCGCGTGCATTCCTAATATAATATACGCAATTTTTAAAAATGCATTACCCTCGTGTGTGAATGACAACGTTGTAAAATTTTAATTTAAATCTGTTAATTAACGGATTTTAATTTTGTTACGTATTTTTAGAGAAAATCCTTAATTTGAAAAATGAAGATAACGATATCAATACGACAAAAAAATTGATATAAAATGAATCTTGCACTTTACACACATTTGTGAAAATAATACTTATATTTAAAAAAAATGTATATAAAGAATTGGCAACAAAAAACAAGTTTTGAGGGGAGGGATAATTGTGTACAGTTACTTCAACTACATTAAAAAAGAATTAATTAATTATCACATTCACTGCCTAGGTGTAGCATTTGAAAAAGCTACATGAATAATTTCATATTTAAATACAGTAAATTAACCCTGATAAATTCATTTATTTGAGTATAGAGGTATGCAACCCACTCAACTTCACGATCTAGAATTCGATAGTAAATGGTTGCCTATCTTCGATGTGAAATTACCGGAAGTAAACATGTTTTCTTTAAGTATAATTTTAAGTTAGAGTTGTTAGTCGTATATTCTTGTAGTTAAGATAATGCAATATTGTGTAACTCAGTCTTTTGATTGCAAAGTCCTATGTTGGCGTATTTTCATTGGCTAGAGAAAGTGTTCTCTAGGTGCTCAAGTTGGCAACACTGAGAACTGTGGGAGACTTCCGGCTAGCTGCTTCTTCGACAGTGACGAGATAGCTAAACGGCGGAGGTCCCGGTTTTGTATTGAAGAATTTGGGTTTTACATCGCTACCATTGTTTTGGATTTGATTTCATGTACCCAATGTTTCTTTACCATCCTGCCGAAAGCATTTTGTAAATTCCAAGAAGGAATTCTGTTGGTTGTCGTGAATTTGCTGCCACGTGTTTCTTGAGGTTATGTAATACTCTCTATAGGAGGTGAGCTTTTATTTTACTTAGTCTGAAGTTTTATTTAGTTCTTATTTATTATAATTATTACAGTGTTTTGGAGAGGCTTATGTTTTGGAGAGGCATGTATTTGGGTTAGGCCAGGGATAATTTGGGTCAGGCAATTTAGCAGTTTATGTAAGAGCCCAGCTGTTTGGTGTTGTAATTTTGGTTATGTAAGGGGGCCCAGTATTTAGAGGAGTAATAGGAGAACGTCTATTACTCAGATATTTGGTTTTATGTGGGTCCTGTTGACATTTAGAGAAACTTTGGTTGGAGAGTTGTTCGCAGCAGTCTCCAGGAGATTCAGGTAGAAATTTTGATACAGCACAGAGTCGTAATCGTAGCAACATCGAGAACGTCTAGGAAGTGGTGACAAGTCTCGTTGCAGTCGTCACAGAAAATGCCAAGACTCTGACCAGGTTTTTTGTTCAGTTTAGTTATATATTTTGAAGAAAATATTATATAGTTTAATTCAGTGATTTTTGTTCCTATGTTAAGGTAAATTATACCACCATCTTGCAACTATAAACCAAGCTCTAAGTTTATATATAGAATGATGATACAATTAAGAGTTTTACTGTAAAACAACCCATGGTACCGTGAGATGTTAATTTACCTACTATTATGTTACATATATGAAGTATTTTCAATATAATAGACTTATTTTAGAACAGTCAATAACATCTAGGGGTAAGCAGCAAAGATTGCATTTGCCAGCTCCTGAAATCCCGTTCATTAGCTAAAACTTTGGTAATGAGCCATAAACTTAATTCATAGTAAATCTTTAGTTCGCTGTTGTAAGTTAGAACTCATAGTTGCATATTAGGTAACTCGTAGTTGCAAGAGAATCTCAGTCAGAGATTAAATTTTAAGTGCCAGTGAAGATTTTTAGATCAAGTGTACAGAATTTCTTTAACGCATGTGAACGTCTACATCTTATTATTTACACTAGTGTACCTGATATTTGCTTAAATCTTGAGATTTCAGAGCAAAGTGTAAGTTTTGACATTATTGGTTGATTTTAGGGTTTCCATCGCATCATTGCTAATAACTTAATTTTGTTCCTGGGTGGCAAAATTATTTAAATCATACGTAGTATACAGCAGGTGGCGCCCTTTAAGTGTCCACACACTCCTTACCCACGGCCCTATGTTCTCCAACAAAAAAAGTCAGCTGCCGTTCGCACAGATGAAACACATTTTAATATTTAGGTATTAGAAATGTTGCACCAAAAGTGGCGCCCAACGTGGGGCTCGAATGTTACACCTAGAGTAACAAAGTTTCATATTTTAATAAGAGCCGAGTGTGGATACAATCATTTTTGTTTTTATTAGAGTAATTTAGTAATTATTAATTTAATTTTAATCAAATATCAGGAATGTGTGTAGACATTGACATTTCTATTTTATTTTATGTAGGAACACAGTTCCTATTGATAAAGTTTTTGTGAGATATACAATAAAACACTGGCATTTCTCTAGACGCCAGCGGTTGATTTGTGACGTTGCCACTTTTGAAAAATAAACTACATTTTCCGGAAAAGTACTGGTTGAGAAAATAAAACTGCATATGGTTAGAAAATATTTCAGATTTTGAGGGGAATTAATTAATCGATATACAGGGTGGCAAAAAATTTTTCCAAAATTTGTGATGAAATTTATCGATAGTAATTCTTGCTGCAGTTTTAAGTTTTGTGTTTGCTGCATTCAGTAGCAATTGAGTATTTTACTATGCAGGGTGTAGTAAGTAAGTGTTGGAACTTTTGCTATTAGAAGCAGCGGACTTTTGTGTTTGTTTACTGCCTGTATTTGTGATTGTTATTTCTCTCTACATTTAACGCTTAATTTAGTTAAAAATTTGAATTTTTGAAATTTTTGTTTGATCATGGAAGACTCTTTTAAATTTAATCATTTATTGCTTGAGGAGTTGGAATATGAGTTGATCATCAGAAATGTTTATTCCAACAGAAATCAAGAAGATAAGAGAAAAATTTTGAATAGATTATTAGATAAAGAACGTGATAGGCCGGGTTGCCTTATCAACTTAGACACTTATAAACTTGATTTTAATGCTGAGCAGCAAGCTGTAACTGCTACTTTAGATTTGATTAAAAACGTAATTGCTGATCTCGAAGCCACTTCCTCTGATTCATTGTTCAAGCGTATAAAGTTTCCTATTGCTCATGTTACCAGTCGTGTTCAACGCATTATTGTAGAAGGTGGTGACGCTGAAGTCGCAAATACTTTTAGAAATGAATCCTATGCTACGTGTCTAGAATTAGAGGCCGACATACATGAACGAGTAACAGCTACGGTTCCGAATGATGACTTGAATCAAACTGTGCACAGTCAGGTTGTTGACGTGCCCACTCCTATAGTAACGTGGGCGAGCAGAACGATTCCAATTTCTCAGTGGGGAGTAAAATTTAATGGGGATCCTAAGAGTGCCTACTCTTTCATTGGGTATGGTAATGAGTTAGAGCAGGCGCGTAAGGTTGATGAACAAGAACTATTCAATGCCGCAGTAGAACTTTTTATTGGAGATGCTTTTGTTTGGTATCGTAGCATCAAGACTAGTATAGATAGTTGGGCCTCTTTGGTTTCATTAAAAAAGAAAGACTTGTTACCACCTAACGCAGAAGATGAAATTTGGGAACAAATTAAAAATCGTAAGCAAAAGAAGCATGAAAAGGTAATCATATTCTTTGCACAAATGGAAAATTTGTATAGTCGACTTAGTTATGCTCCTAGTGAAGTCACGAAAGTTAAGCACATTCGGAATAACTTATTACCGGAATATTTAGGTCAGTTAGCTTTATGTGAGGCAGAAACGATTGCTAAATTGTTTAGTTTATGCAAAAAATTAGAGGAAGCTGCTTACTTAAAATCTAAACATAGTTATGTACTGCAAGTTTCTAACTTGTCAGTTGAAGAGCCACATTCAGCTAGTCGATGTTGTTGTTCGTGTAATGGTAAACAAAATGTAAAGAGTAATAGTCACCTAGGTTATGTAGTGAGTACAACTCCTAAGGTTAAACAGGTTGTTGCTTAAGTTGAGCAGGTAGTTACAAATACTTCAAAAAATGGGAATAGCGTCAGCAATCCCAGTACTTTAGCGCAAATACGTAGAGTAGAAAAATTTGTTAGAATTGTGGGAAATCGAACCACACTTTTTCGTCTTGCAAAGCTAGAAGGAAAACGTTTTGTTTTCGTTGTGGTACGCCTAATGTTAGGTTAGCTAATTGCAAGAATTGTGCAAAAAGCTATTAAGAGAGGTGTGTTCTGGCCGTCACACTATTCCCAGTAAGTTGTCCAAATGGAAATTTTCGTATTTTAGTAATAGAGAGTGGCAGTCTTGGCTCTCACGTGTTAGGAATTTTTATAAGTTTTCTGGTAAAACAGATTTGAATGGGCAAGCTGCGCCATTGTTTGTTAAGAAAGGTACTGATAAGAGGCCTTACGTTTCGGTAAAATTGTATGGTAGGGACATAGTGGCTCTGCTCGATTCGGGAGCAAATGTTTCTATTATTGGTTCAGGTGGCCTTGAGTTATTGAGACAATTGAACTTAGAGATTAATCCGTCTCAGACTCAAAGCGTGTTTGTTGCGAATGGGAATCAGTGACAGGTTTGGTTGATTTACCCATATGTATAGGAAATGTCTGTCAAATTGTGAAAACTTTAGTAGTGCCTTCCTTGCCTCAATCTTTTATTTTGGGTAGCGACTTTGCGAAGCAGTTTCAAATTATGGTAGATTTCAAAGCAGACCACTGGTACGTGCAAAGCACATTGGGTCATGCTAACGTTAAGTTGAGATTCGGGAAATGTTGACAAGATTTATGATTTGATGACACTTGAGGAGCTTAGTATTCATGCGGAGGAAAGATGATGAAGTTATTAAATCTTTTGAGGAGGTTAGTAGTAAGATTACATTGTGGCGCACTAACAAAATAACTTGAACGATTGACACTGGAGATGCTAAACCATTTAAGAAGAAACAGTATCACATGACTCAGTATATGCATATATATAAAGAACAGCATCATCAAGTCCACTACTCGATTGAAAATATACATTTTTTTGTATAAAAAATGCGAATAGGTTTGATATTAGGGGCCTTGGGGGGGGGGGGAGGTAATTTTTAAGCTTTGTGATAATTTCTCGATGACTGTTCGCTAAATGTGTCATTTTTGTATCCTTTTTGGTATAATAATCGATATTTGAATTGAGAAAAAACTACAAGTTTGAGAAGGTGCCGACATTTTTTTAATGCACCAGTTTGGGCCCGTTTTTTGCCAAAATTCCTATTTTCGGCCAAAAGATGGCCAAAAATCTCGAAAATGTGCAAGCAGAAAATGTTAGCATATGATTTTCCAATGAGCATTGGCAACGAAAATGTTCTGCCTGGTCAGAAAGGCCATAATTGATGTCACCAGTGTTGCCTCTATCTCTTCAACTAGTACCAAGTCCCAAAGTCTTATACTCTGTTCCAAAATTAAATATTTTGTGGGGCGGCTAGCGCCAAACGGTGCAGGGGGGGTAGGTCTGACTCACGTAAGATAAAATACTTAGAAAAATATTTGCTAAAACAGAACAGCAATGCCAACGTGTTGTATTATCCCAGGTCCCTTATATCTCCTAGACCATTAGACAATATCAGCGCCTAATTTAATTGTGTAATATATGAAACTAATACCGGGGTTGGCTGGAATCTTCGGTGTGAAGCTGCCTCTGGAATAGTTTCCCCAAAACCAAAATACTTTAATATTACTCTTTACAATATTACTCAATACGTGTTTCGTCAATCAAGTTGGCATCATGTCGAGGTGATTAAAACAGGTTTTAATCTTTTCCAGATGATGCCAACATGGTTGGCGAAACGCGCGTCGAGTAATAGAATTCAAGTGCAGTGTTCAAATGTTTTGGTATTTGTGGAAATTGAAATTATTTCAAACATATGTAACTAATTAGCGAACATTTTAAGTAATTAACTTATCGGCCTGGTTATAATGTGCGAAAATTATTAGACACGCTACTGACTTAAATCAATGTGGACGATGTTTCTTTAATCTAATGGTTATTACTAATAAATGTTTTATTAATTTAGTATTAAATAACAATATTTATCATTGATCCAAATCCAGAGATAATTCTGACGTATTTTTATCAACATATGATCTTATAAGATGACTTAGTAGCCTTATCACTGAACTTGTGAAATATTTTTTCAAAATCATGTTTCTAGGTTGAAAGATTTATAAATTTCCCCAGCAACAAATGTTGTTAAATATCTAGTTCGTTAACTAAGAATTGATAATTAATATTAATTAACTAAAATATTTGATAACAGGAGCTCTTTGTTCTCAATACTGTTAACCCTCCATTTTTTATCAATTGGGTGTCAAAGGAGACATGTGTGAATTTGAAAAATTATTTTAAGTAAATCAGGAAAACATAAAAAACGTGTGGTTTGGAAAAAACCGCGTGGTTGCTATACAACTTTACACTTTTCAATCCAGGTCTGTGCAGTGCACAGTGCAAAATGAAATAATTTAAACACAGTGTATACCTCGTTACAAATCACTTATTTGGAGTGGAACATGCGTTGTCGACGACAGTCCGTAGTCGCGAGGAAAATAATATAATACAAAATGTATCCAACATAACAAGTCTATAAAAAAAAATTAATAGTAAATTAGTAAATTATGAAACTCTACTAATTATTAAAACAAGTAATTATATATTATATATCTATATATAGGGTGTACGGACGAAACACCCCCATTTATCAAAATTATTACGTTAAAAAAATAACGAAATTTTTGGAAATATAAGATTTACAAGCAAGTGACATATTTTTTAAAATGATCTATAACACCACTACTGGTTCAATTTGCAGTGATGTGACGGATATTGGACCGCAAAGTAGATGGGTATGCAAGAAAAGGTAAACCCTACATTTTTAAAGTATTTCAAAAATCGCTTGAGCCTCCGCCGTTTTTACTTTCCTTGCTTACCATAGGGAATTATTGTTTATTATTGAATTATTAGGATTTTCACCTTTCAGACCATGTAGATTAAGTGCTGTGTAAATACTTTTACCGATTTTTTTAATACCACTGTAGAAGTAAGCATATTTATTATTCGCGCGACTCAACGAGAACCAATTTTGATGAAACTCTCACCGTATCACCATATAAATCTTTATGTTCAGGAGAAAATCAGTCATTAAAGTTTAATTTTTCTTTAAGTTCCCTAAATATTATGAAAGATTTTTCCACTTCACCCAACAACGTAGATAAATCATTTTTGTATTTTTTTCTATTATTATTTATATATTCTGATTTTAAATGTTTGTTTTAGTAATGATTTCTCGTCTATAATTTAAAAGGTGTAGTATTTTTTATTTTTTATGAAATATACAATTTACATATTTTCAAAAATAATTAAATTATTTTTAACCATTTACTCTTAATATTTACATACTTAAAATGTAAGTGGAACATATTTTCTTCTAGGTAAATCTGATATGCTTTCGGTGTCGGAGAAACAATCTGGTGCGGCGGATAGAATACCTTTAAGTCTAAACATACTCTATTCTTTGGTCTAAACAACAATGTATTATAGGACATAACCAGTGCATAAAGATACTACCACCACCGGTAAACATAATTTAAGCACTTTGAACGAATTAGTAATAGTATAGGAGTCAACATGCAAATACTTGACACATTTGTTTCAGACACAAAAGTGATATGAAAAACTGTCTTAATGGTGCAAAGCTATTTATAAATTAAATTAATAATTTAAAAAAAATAAACTTGATAATTACTAGTCATGGCTTAAAAGTAGACTCCTTACAAGTCGAAAATGTGTGCTTTTTGATCTCCTCTAACCAGAACGTATGCCTGCCTCTAGATCTCCACTAAACGTGATATATGCCGATTGTATTTTTGTAACTAGTAAGTGGCAATTAATTGAAAAACGAAGTCAGCTAGATACTTGCTTGTCATACCCTGTTACATATAGCTTGCATGTTTAAAATGTTTGCCTCTGGACTTCCACTGGACCTACACCAATCGTATTTTTATATTAAGTAATCGACGAAAATATTATCAGTTTGATGCAAAATGTAAGGCATTTTGAGTTTGAACCATCAAGAAAATTTATCATATGATTTTTTTGTCTGCCATATTCCAAAGAACGTGACTAATAATCAGAGATCGGGAATTTCATCTCGGTGACGTAAAAGTCAAGGTTAGCTCTACCATCGCGGAAAGATTTTTATGTAAGTATAGTACAATTTATCTTAACTTGTATTTTTTTTAGGGAATTCCGTAATATCTAAAGTTAATATGGTAAGTTTATTATAAACACTCTCTCGAAGAGAGGGTATTGGGCGATGTAACATTGAACTAAAACACACATGTATTTTTTACTAATTTAAAGTAACACACACATGTAATTTTTCACGACGAATATAAAAGTATATTATAAATATTTATTCTAAATGTTCTGAATTTAACCTTCGCCGACTGTCATTAAAAATCCATTTATAATGAAAAAAGGCCGCTCAACGTCAAAAGATGTCATCGGGGCGTACTTAAAATATGTGAAATTTCTTAGTCGCCTTATTGACGCGGGATTGGTTTTTAAAACTCTTTGGAATTTTGTTAGAATCCTCTCAGCGATTTCTCTAGGTAATTGAAAAATATATATATATTTTTTTTTTTTTGGGGGGGGGAGATCATAAATCTCCTTCCTTTCCTTCGCCAGCAGATCGATCGGCGGTATTCCCGCCACTACTAAGGCTGCTTCATACGACGTCGTCCTATATGCACTGCATACCCTTAGCGCAGCGCAGCGCTGTACTCTTTCAAGATACCTCCTTGTTCTCTGCACCTCCAGGATGGAGTTTACTACGCTGCATAACATCCTTCTTTTGCTAGATCTCGGTCCTCGCACATTGTTCATCAATCTCCCTAATGCCGAGACAGCTTTCCCAGCTTTTTCGGCCGTCTTCTGGGCGTGTAACCTGTAGGTCAGTCGGGGATCCAGCCAGACTCCCAGGTATTTTAACCCCGTACTGGGTTGTACTCCTAATTGCCCTACTCTCACCGTTACCGGTTCCACCTTCCTCTTCCTGGTGATGACCAAGCATTCGGTCTTCTCCGGGGCTAGTTCTAGATGCATGCCTCCTAACCAGCGTTCCATTTTTCTAATGGTCTGGTTCACCGCGTCCTCTACCCTGGCCACCGATCGACCCGTGACCGTTATTGCCAGATCGTCAGCATACCCTGTGACTGCCACGCCATTCGCAATTGGTAATTGCAGGATGTCGTTAAACATAATGTTCCACAGGGTGGGTCCCAATACCGATCCCTGTGGAACTCCGCATGTCACCTTCCTCCAGTGCTCGATGCCTTCCCCTTCCCAGCCAATCCACCTGTTTTCCAGGTAACTGCTAACTATTCTTAGGAGGTACGGTGCTACTCCCAAATTCCTCATCTTGCTGATGATCTCTCTCCACCCTGCCGAGTTAAAAGCATTCTTTATGTCAAGGGTTACCAGTACGCATATTCTTTTGCTATCCATGGCCACCCTGGCTGTCTCGGTGATCCTTTTCAAGGCTCCCACCGTTGACTTGCCTTTCCTAAAGCCAAATTGCGTCTCCGCCACTCCATCCTTTTGTACTATTTCGGCGTCCAGTCTTCCAAGTATCAGGTACTCCAAGACCTTCCCCATCGCGTCTAGTAGGCACACCGGCCTATGCG
Organism: Stenurella melanura; assembly: GCA_963583905.1. NCBI lineage: Eukaryota > Metazoa > Arthropoda > Insecta > Coleoptera > Cerambycidae > Stenurella > Stenurella melanura. Next base: position 66,785 of record CAUZXK010000019.1, on the reverse strand, counting down.
AGGAAGGTTCCTCCATGGGTTTGTTTCCTTTGGCTATAAGTACCAGCCTCGCCTTCTTCCATTTATCAGGGAAATCTCCCCTCTCTAATGCCTCGTTCATAACCCGTAGGAATATATCCGGGTGCTCCTCTGCTGCCATCTTTACCAGTTCCGGTGGGATATTATCCGGGCCGGGGGCCTTGCCATTTTTTAGTCTGCCACAGGCTGTTTGGAGTTCTCCCTCTGTGAAGGGCGGCACTTCCTCTACCTCCGTGTCCCCCCATCTAACTTCTTCCCTATCGGGAAATAGGGCTTCCACTATCTGTTCCAGCCTTTCCACAGGAATTGTGGGGGAGGCAGCTCTCATGGTCCGGGTGGCGATCTTATATCCATCCCCCCAGACGTTATTATCGATATCATCGCACACTTGTCTCCACTTGTCTTCTTTGGCTTTTTTTATCGCCAAACTTAGTCTCTTCCTTGACTCGCGATATTCCTGCAGGGCTATATTTTCTCCAGGCCCCCCTTGCCTCCTGTTTTCCCTGATACTCCGTCTCCTAGCTGCTATGCAATCTCTCCTGAGGTTAGAGATATCCTCTGTCCACCAATACACTCCTCTCTTGGGTCTCGTCACCCCCCTCCTCGGCATCGCCTCGTCACATGCTCTCGTGATTGCTCGGGTCAGAGTCTCTTCCGTATTTATCGTGCCCCCTCTTACTTGCTGTGAGAGGGATTCCTTGAAGGCGTCTTTGTCCAAGCGTCCTAACTTCCACCCTCTACCCCTGACTGATGGGGTCTCTTGCTGCTGGCCCACTTCATATCCAATGTAGCAGTGATCGCTTAGCGTCTCCTCCTCGTGCACCCTCCATCCTGTTATTCTTCTGGCTGCGCCCGGCGTGGCTATCGTTATATCGGGTATCGAGCCACCCTCCCCTCTCCTGAACGTGAACGTAGCACCTTCGTTGACGACCTGTAGGTCGTTTTGGGCGAGCCATTCGACCAGCAGGTTACCCCTGTTGTCCATGCGTTCCATGCCCCATTCCGGGGCTCTGGCGTTGAAGTCGCCAGCGACAATTATCTCCTTCCGTGTCCTTTCTTTACTCGCCCGAATCTCATCCTCCAGTTCTCCCAGGGTCCGCTCAATATCTCGTGCGTCCACGTTTGGTGATAGGTAACAGCTAAACACGATTACCTCCTTCAATTCTAACCACACGAACCTGTGCCTTCTTCCGCTTCCGTATACGCACATGTTTCTGTTCAGTACTCCTATAGCCGCGTCTATATTTTCATCTGTGTACCACCAGGTCTTATTTTTGATCATCGCCTTATTTGGTTCGCTCACTACTAATAGGTCATCCCCCTCCCTTTTTCCTACCGCCCATACGAGATCTTGGGCGGCCCGGCACCGATTGATATTAATCTGCCTTATTTTGAAGACGCACCGCTACCATCTTCCTTCAGTCTTGCCCCCCCTGACTCGTTCCTGTTTAGCGGGCATGCGGCTGAATCGGCTCGGTGTCCCTCCTTATTGCAGATGGGACAGAATGCCACATTTTCACAGTCCTTGGCTTGGTGCCCCTCCTTTGCGCATCTAAAGCATGCCTTCGTTCTCTTCGGGTCTTTACAGGTTGCTATGGTGTGTCCATATCTCCAGCATCCGTAGCAGGTTTGTAACTTCGACCGTTCTCGCACTCTACATCGTATCCAGCCGATTTTTATGCTTTTGAAAAATATATTGCCGGAGATCGAACACGATATTTATTGCATCAACTGCAGTAAATATTTATGTTGGCATTTGTTGAAGGTCCCGTATGGCTAGAGGAATTCGTAAGAAACTTCCCTGTATGGTCTTCAGATCTTCCTCAACAGTTAGATCCATAAATGCCTGTTGAGCCTATGAAATAATAACTACGTCATCTAGATTCAACTGCAGTACTACTAGTTTGACGTTTTGAAAATGGCAAAAATAGTATGATGCCGCCTTTAGCCAAGTTCCCCATCGTGCTATTATAGGCGCTGGAGGTAATAGTGTATTTTTTGGAAGTACTTCTTTAAGTAACCGTACACAATGTGGTGCTTTCAGGAAAACACTAGGTATTAAGTTATCAACATTAGCGTACCACCCTCTAATATTTTCAGCAATTCTATGCAGTCCATATGCTAAACATGTTACATGCAGCATATCGCGATATGTTTCCTTCATAATTCGTCCTGCAGCTTTCATATAATTCACTCCAGTAAGAAATAATAAGATCTTGTCCTTATTTTCTACATATTTGTCACCTCATAACTCTTATAGATTATAGACTTGAATAATGTGACAATTTGTCGTTTCTATAACTTTAGAGGCGATCAAGTGTCCACGCACTGAACAATTTTCCTCCAATGCACGCACTAAAACATTCCTTACCTTCTCACTACAAGCATTGGTGGTTTCATTCACAGTAACCCATATGCATTTCCCAGTAAGCTTAGAAGAATATTTTTTGTCTACCTGGTGTAGAAAAACACTCCGTTGATAAACATTATCTTCTGAGTGTCGTTTCCGACAACACCTGAACATTGTTATATTTGCCACTAATACACTTTTTTTTAAATTGTCTAAAAAGTGGATTATTTAGTTTTGACTACGGTATGTTACATCCCACCATCACTTCCACTAAATTTAAATTAAAACTACCTTGACTGTCACTACCAGTAGAGCCACTAGCACTATATAGATAGCTTTTCTTTCCACTGTTTGCAAAATCCTATAAAGAAAATGTTTCATTACTATAAGCAAACAAATAATAAATAATTCACTTTTAAACATAGCACTAATATGCTTTTGTAAGAAAATATGTCTATTAACATTTGTTTTAGATGTCTAAAAAATTGTTTTGTTGCAACTACTACAATAAAGATCTGTTCCATCAAATTGAAGTTCTGGAAAATCGCGAATCCACAAGTCTCACAGCCTGAGAAGCACTAGATATTTTTGTACACCGCCGACTTTGTATAATTATAATTTCACACTAGATTTGCAGATACATATATACATATATACGGCTACTACGCCTACGGTTTCCAAAACTGCGATCTAGGATGGACTACCCTTTCCATTTTTTAAATATTGACGTAAATGCCAATAATTGCCACACTGTAGGTAAAAAGTGATTCTGAAATGTTTCTCAATTTCGGCGGCGTTGTATAATTAAAGGAGATAAAACCACATTTGAAAAAAACATAAAAGCACCTCCGTACACTGGAATTTAATGTGGACACTCGGTCGGAGTTGAATGCCTTTAACACTCCAAATATAAAAAATAAACTATGTTTTTAGGTAATTGTCATTACGTTTCACATATGTAGTAGATTTCTGATAAAAGTAGGTTATACGTATTAACATTTTAAAATAAATAAAATTCACTTTATCACACGTGATGCATACGACACATGGCAGTTTTATGCCATTAATCCTTAACTTTGTTTGTTATGTATGATTTGTTATTATATAAAAACAGTTTATTTTATTGAGAGAAATGTTTTATGTTGCCAGCAGTTAATTGGGTTTTCATAATTATTATTATTATGAAAATAAACAAAATAAACACGCCACACATTAAACAGAACAGGGAAGTGTATGTTTGATTCAAAATTGTCTTTTATTTTCTATATATTGCTCTATTTCGAGCACTCCGGCTTAATCAATTTTGATCTACCTTGGCTTAAAATGTAGGATATTGGCTACACGTTCAGAGTATACTGCCTAAATTGCAAACCCCGATTTTCTAACCTCAAAAAATGCATCAAATATGAGAGTAATCAGTTTTTTCTATTTCTACAAGTCAAATCTTAATGAATTTTAATACACCTTGGTTTAAAATGCAGGTTATTAGCTACCCTTTCAACGTATACTGCCTAAATTGTGAACCCCGATTTCCTAATCCGTATGTTAAGCGTGGTCGACCTAGTTTAGGTGGAGATGGAGTAGAATAAGATTGAGTCTCAAATGTTTCTCTATTTTCAATATCGAAATCAACAATAAAATCAGTTTTTAAAAATTGTTGGTATTTTATAAGAAAAGCTGATTTTGTTTTTTTTTTTTTACATTATTCTATTTTCGGTCATAGTCAGGAATAAAAGAATTGATCAATTTTTTCTGTATCATCTTTAATTGATTTTCATCAAATTTAGATGTAGGTATCCCTAAGGTTATTTAATATTAAACCTTTTTTTGTATATTTTTGTTTATCACCATTACAAATTATTGCACACAACTTTTTTTCTGTCTGCTATCCCCACTCCATATACTTAGGTATATACCTATTTGAAGTGTTTCTGAAACATGACAAAAATTATCAATTTCTAAAATGTGTCAGAAATATAACAGATACGTTTCTAGGAAATGTTTTATTTAGTCCTGATTAGAATTTTTTGGAAACGTTTCATATATATTTCGTGTTTAGTGGAATATGTTAGAAACATAACAGGTACATTTCTAGGAAATGTTTCATTTCTTACTCATTACTATTTTTTGGAAACGTTTCATACACATTTCGTGTTTAGTGGGTTATCACTTAGTTGAGAAATAATTAGAAAATATAGAAATATTGCAGCAAAATAAGTTATTAATTTTTCTCTGGTACTAAATGATAAGTTTAATGATGAGCTAGGAAAAACCAACACATGGAAAAAATATAAATTCTTTAGGGAAGCAGAGCAGTTTATTTATTAGCTCTGAAAAGGTGTTAATCAAACTAGGATTGTTATTATTAAATTATTTAAGAATGGCGAAATTTTGTGTACCTAATTAAATATTGCACTCATATTTATAAAAATTTTATTTAGTCTAAAGTTAAAATTGTCGCTGATACATCATTTACTACCATAAGTATATCTTATTGTTATTAGCTATTTTCTTCAGTGTTGAACAAAGGGAACAATCAGAAAGCAACCAATGGAGATCAAGAATTTTAAAAACACCTTGATTTAATTGGCTGTTTAGTGATTGCAATCAGTTGGTTCAGCACGAAAGAAAATAACTATTGTGGTATCAAAAACTTTTGTGTATATAAAAATTCTCAGGACATTTCCGCGTGCTTTCTTTTCACCGTATTTAGTTACACTACACGATTTTTTAACCAGTTTTCAAGTATTATTATTCCTTTCCTTCTGTATTTTTTAACGGCACCACATTTTTAATTTGTTGCATTCGTGAGAAAATGAATCTTGGTAGGCCAACGTGCGACCTAAAATGGACGTCCACAGAACGTTAATTCAGTGTATCCTAAAAACATCCGAAAATAGACGTCTTATGAACGTTCATTTCATGTCGTCGGACGTTCGGACCAAGAGAGGACCTAAAACGGACATCCTCCAGAAGTTTGGTGCTATTTGGGAGTGAACGTTAGATCCTGTGCACAATATAAATTACAGATGCCTGGGTAGCTATTCTGCATCGGTGTGATCTGATGTGAGCACATGTTTTCATGAGAAAGTGGGCGGAGTTCTCTTGAAAACCAAAATAGCGTATTCTGTAACTGTGGGAGCGATCACATCACGCCAAAAATCGGGGAACTTTCTTCTCTTGGTAAATTGTAGGGAACGGGGCCGTTCGCGCGTGAGAGGATAAAAGCAATACCTCACTTTTGGGCAAACTGTCATTTTATTTGGATGTCAGTGGCATGATATTTGTTTATTTGAAGCAATTTTTGTGTTAGATCATACAATGAGTTTTGTGTTTCTTAAACTGTAGGAATTAAAGGGCGATGAATATTGCCGATGCACTAAATTATCAATGAGGCACTATGTGACCTTCAGATTTCTGGAATAATTCTCAAAAAGAACACGACAACTTCATTGCATGAGCAATCCCTTCGGCTTAGCAGATATGGCTTTTATAATTAAGTAAATAAAGAACATGCTTGTGGATATTATACAATATATTATATGTACAAGTCAGATTATGTACAATCCAATTATTATATTACAAATTAAATTTACTTTTCTTCATTGCTCCGAATTATTTTTATTAGTTTCCAGGGACAGCATTTAAAGTGGTTATTACCCTTTCCCACATTTTTTGCATCTTTTTGTGAACTGATTTGTAAATGATCCACAGAAGCTGTAGTTGTTTTTCCACTCATTTAATCAAAATGTATTTTAAGGCACTATTAATCGGGTTGAAACGGATTTTTGATGTTATTATTCTTAGCCTAACAGAAAAGTATGTCACTTTTACAAAGTAACAGATATTGCACTCATTTTGAATGTCAGAAACTCGCATTTTGACAAGATGCATTTCCCATCATGCAACGCGCGACCTTGGATCATGGCGTTGTGGCAATTCTATTGGTTGAAATGTAGGAGCAACTGTTGGCAACGCTGGAAGGATCACTTCACGTTCCCGCGTAGTCACTGTAGTTACAGAATAGTATTTCTCTAACACCATTTCAGAAATTACAAATTCCACAACTAAAAATTGTGTCGAAACAAGTATCATTCCAACACACTGTTATGGTATAATACCGCACGGCTTTCGACGAATCAGAAGCTGTTAGTGGTTCGGTTGCTATGGTTACGTCGAACAAAAGGTAGCTTCGCATTTGACGTTTTCAACAGTTTTAAAGTTTTTTTGTATGATTTCTAAAATCTTGTTAGAGGAAGTATAGTCTACAACACGTTTGGAATGGCATATTCCACACTCGCGAACCGTAGTCCTCGCCTTCGGCTCGGCCTACAAACTTTTCGCTCGTGTGGAATATGGGCCATTCCATAACTTGTTATAGAATATACTATTTAGTTTCCCTGGGAAGGGGTCATGATATGAGCTCTCTCCTCTCACGACAAATGCTCATGTTCACGGAAATTACAAAATAGCTACCCTGGAAGTAATAATGTTAGGTATGTTATAATGAAACTTGAAGAAATTTTCGTGATAGTTGACAGTTACGATTCCTTGCAGCATGTGGCAAAAAGACTAAATTAGTTAGGTACACAATGACAGGTTTGTCCAAAAATGTTGTAATATCTGCAGCAGTGTTGAAAGTACCTACTAAAGCAAAAATTTGTTCAGGGTTGTATAATTTTTAAATATATAGCTTACCTACTATAGTTTTGTTATATACACCTAACTGTAAGATTATATAAGTATTTTTACAAATTATTTCGTTTGTTTTATTTAATTGCAATAATACATACAACTAACAATAAACCCAGTTAACATGCAAACGGAATATAACAGAATTTTGATGAGAAACTGAGACACACTATACATCACAGCGCTGCCTATTTAACATACAATGGCGCATGATTTGCGTCACAAAATATCTATGTCTCTTTTGCTCTCTGATAAACATTGCTTATAGGTAAAGAGCCGCGACTGTATAGATTTCCTATGAATAAAATACATGAAAAACTTTGTATGAGTGAGTATTACCAGAGACCTACAGGAGCCACTTTTCATATAGGCAAATTTGGCCCGCGTCATGGAATTTAACCGGAAGTGACGTCAAAATGGGAGGATGCGGCAAATAAGAAGAGGCAGCCTATTTTTTTAAATAACCAGAAGGCTTGTACTTTAATTAAAAAAAAATTATTCATGTAGGTATTCGATAACTTAAGAAAACAAACAAAAAAATACTTTAATTAATCGAGGATGTCTCAGGGTTGCTGCAAATTAAGCCTGACACTTCAACTACAATCTCATTGTATATCTCAAAACCTACATTTTGACGTAAGTTTCATTCATGTATTCGACGACACAAAAAATCGTGACCGGAAGTGACGTCAGAATTCCATGACGCGGCAAAATTTGCAAAAATTAAACGTGGCTCCCTGTATGTCTGTGGTAGTACTTACTCACTCACATAAAGATTTTCGTGTATCTTATTCATAGGAAATCTATACAGCCGGCTCTCCAACTATTTTAGGCATTGGGCACTTGTATATCTACCATCTACCGCTCCTTGGCTCCTGGGCTATAACGGATTTTAATAGATGAAACCAGCCTGTTGACAGCAAAATCACGTTTACATCCACAGCGCCATCTATTGACGTGTAGCACGCAGTGAGGAAAAATCTAAGATATTAGTTTCCTGTGAAATAGAATTCCTTACAAAACCATCTATTAACGTATAGCGCGTAGTCAAACGAAATGCAGTTTTCTGTAAGTCTGTCACATTTTTCTATTACAATAAATTTAGTGCCGAGAGCAACACTGCCACAGAGTAGTAAACTGTAAACTAGTAGTTTACAGTAAACTACTTTGAGCTTTATCTATCGGTTGAACCATGTTATGTAAGGTTAAATACAGCTGGGCCATGCCGTTGTGATTTTGAAATCTGCCGCTGCGAGGTTTGTTTCTGTGGCGCTATTATTTTGTCTAAAACTTAACCTAACTTTCCGTTTAAACTTTGCAAAATTTAAAAATTTAAAACAAGATATAAAAATGCTGGTAGTTTGTAAAATATGTGAAAAAGCGTTTTCAAGTCAGTCGTGACTGAACAGACACATTGAAAATGTGCATCAAATAAAAGAGAAACAAATTGTATTATATGAATTTAATATGTTCAATGCTAAATGTTTTACTTGTTTAAGTTCATTTAAATATACAAGTGATTGAAGACAACATTTAGTCAATAATCACAGTTTTAAGCTGATAACAACTAAAACAAGTTTTAATAATTTACAAGGTGAATATACCTACCCAATATAATAATATACCTATAAATGTACCTATTAAAATTATATTTTATGCAGATTTTGAAATCTGGCTACAGGAAACTTGTAAAAAAGAAAAAGTGGAGTATGTCCTGACACAAGGAGGCAAAATTACCAACTTGGAAAATGGTGAATCTGGAGTTGTTTCATTTTATAATTGAAATCGAAGTATTAGGAAATGCGGTATGTATGTTTTACATTGTTTAGGTATATCATATGACTATACCTGGGCAAGAGGCATGCACACTGGAACCTCATTGTGGATTCAGGCTATTTCAAGAGGTGATACTTCGATTTTTATGGGGAAAAATTTTAATCACAGTATACCTATTGACATTTTAGTTTGTGTGCCTTTTATCTCTATGAATGTGTAGATCTCTATAACGATAAATAGGGTCGGAATTAACTTATGATGTTTATTTTTTATTTTTGTCTTTTGTAGGTAAAATTATCAAAGATGAGAACCGAAAACGTGTGACAAAAATGTAGGGATCAAGTAAACTCGATTTTGCTTGTAAGTACAAGTCAAATCAAACTTACACAAGTTATTAACAAAAAGTTAGATATAATTTATTATCAAAGCCACTATAATCATGATAAAGACATAGAACATTTACATATTCTGCACAATGATAAACAGAAGATTGCAAATAGGTAAATTAATGGCAGGTGTTTCATGTTCAAAGTAAGTAAATGTATTTAAACATATTTTCATGCGTAAAAATAATTATTGTTATTTACAGAATACGATCAAAATAGAGACAATATTGTTGAAAATGATATTGAGAGAATTCACTTGTTAACTCGTAAAGACATTAATAATATGAAAAGGACATTTTAGATGATGGGAAAAGAAATAAAAATGATGCAGTTAGTGTCGACCTCTGAGTACAAGAACAAATTAATAAAGATGAACATTCAGTTTTATATTATAAAAAACAAGGTACTAAAATTGACGGCTTATCTGCATAGGGCTTTTGTTTAATTATAATGAATAAGTATTGCTGTGAGTAATATGTTGAAAAAATATGGGCATAATGTGATTGCTATCGATTCCACTCATGGTTTAAATGGATACGATTTTGAACTAACAACTGTAATGATTGTAGACGGATATGGGGAAGGGTTTCCATCACATGTATGTTCACTAATAGAAAGGATACTAATAAATAAAGTATTTTTTTCCAAAATGAAAATTAGAATAGGATATGAAATAGGACCAAAAACATTGATGACTGATATAACTGGAATATTTTACAATACTTGGCAAGAAGTAATGGGCACCCCAACACATCAGTTGTACTGTGCATGGCATGTAGACCGTGAGTGGCAAAAGAATTTAAACAAAATATCCAATTTAGAAAAAAAAGTTTTATAAACCCATTTCGGGTTTATAAAACTTTAAGTACTTACAAAACCTGACTGATATAAAAGAATTTGAAAACAATTTGACTGAAAGTATGGAATTGTTTTATCAAGATCGAGAAACCCTGGAATTTGGAAACTATTTTAAAAATAGTTGCAGTGAAAATATAAAACTTTGGGCTACCTGTTTTAGACGAGAATGTGGCATCAATAATACGAACATGCATCTAGAAAGTATGCACAAAACTATCAAATATTTCTATTTGGGGGTCTAACTGTAAAAAGGTTAGATAAAGGATTACATGCTGCTGTCCTAAGATATATTAGAGACAAAATTGTTGTAAGGATGATAAAGAAAACTAAAGGCAAATATTCCATCCACAACAATAAAATTTTAGCTCGTCATCGTAGCGCTGTGACAAGCTCTTTTAAAGTAGATCAAGTGTCAGAAAATCAATTTAATCTAATAAATGGAAGATAATAATTATGAAGTAACGAAACATTTAGAAACAATATGTTGTCAATTGTTATGTAAATTTTGCAGCATATGTGTCCATTCACATCAGTGTACTTGCTCCGACTATTTTTTACATAATACTATTTGTAAACATATTCATTATGTTGCAACAAATTATTGTGATCCTTCTAAAGTAGCACAGGCTAAGAAAAATGTTAAAACCCAAGAAGTTGATGTACATTTGTCAACTATAAGATATAAACGACAAGCACGCCAGTAACTTTGAGGAGATAAATGAAAAAATTCAAAACAAATGTAGCGAGATCATAGAGGAGGCCTCAAAGAATTCAGATGGAAAGGCACTGCAGGAATGTTATAATTATTTAAAAAAGGCATCCTTAATTGTTCGTCTCGGAACAAACAAAGAATCCTTTCCAGAAGCTACTAAAAAACCAAAACCAACCAATGCAAAAATTGATAAACAGTTACAGTTTTATTCAACCAAAACGAAAAGAAAAAGTTATAACGTGTATGAAAAAACCCAACAAAGATGAAAATGAAATTAGTAGTGATATTTTAAATAATCGAATATATATATAAGTAAAGACTGTAATAATAACCATGCATACTGTTAAAAATTAATAAAAATGTGAAGTTATACACTAAATTTTATCATTTGTAACATTAAAAACTCTTGATTGTTATTATATTTGTTTCTATAATTCTATATAGTTCCCTAATTAAAAAAAATATATATAAAAATTGCATGTATTTGTCTTTGGCTAAAAAAATACATTGAACAATATAAAGGCTATTAATGTTTCTGATTGTTTATATTATTGTACACAAAAATAAACTAAATTATATTGTCATTTCAAAAGGTATAATCTTCAAATTGCAGCTGTAAATGTGAAGTTACTACTTTTCTTCCGAAAAGACAAAAATAATTATTTCCCTGTAGATTATTTACTGAATAAATATGAGATTTAGAATGAGAACAACTTTTGGCGAACAACAGCGCCATAGAAACAAACCTCGCAGCGGCAGATCTCAAAATCACAACGGCACGCCGAGCTGTATTTAACCTCTCCTGTGTTATGTTTGTTTCTGGAATAGAACAAATGGACATATCATTGGTTACTTTAATTTTTTACGGAATAAGTTACATTAAAAAAGAAGTACGTAATTTACTATTAATAATTTTGAAAAAGTTTAGAAATTTCAGAGGACTCATCTGGCAACATGACAACCTTTTTTTCATTCGTCTAACTGTTAACTGTGTTTATTTACACTGGATGTTAGGAGATTATTGTAAAAGTGAATGAGAGTAAATTAACTTTTTGTATTTATTAGTTCATTGTCATTATATTAATTGAAAACTTTTGATAAAAACGTGTGTGTGAGTTATTTAGGACACGGATAGTAAATTCGAGAAACGTGGAGAAAGCGTATGCTCTGCAAAAACAAGAAGTATAATTCGAAAATGAGCTTCAGATTTCCTAAAAATGTTGGAAGGTAAGTGGATCACACAAATTTGTTTATAAAAAGAAAACACAAAAGAAAAAGTATGTTTTCAGTATATAGGTACAAAAATTATCTAATATGAGAGATGAAGTAAAACTTGCTAACACTAATTTACTCTCTTAATTTCAATAGTCAGTTTTCTTTCTTACATTATCTTGCTTAAAGGAACGTGACAGACGGACAGATAAACAGACGAACGGACATTCTGAAAGTGCCGATAAATAAATGCAATATATTCTTCGCTTTGTATTTGCGAAGAGTATAATAAATATGTCTAATTTCTTCAGTTGTAATTTAAAAATGCATTTTATCTCTTTTTCATTAGATATGTCACATTTTGAACTAATATGCTTAACTGGTAGGTCAGAAAGTTGAACATTACATATCTATCGTTACATCGTGGCTTCTGTCTGATGATTATTAATATATTCTTTTTAAGGGCCAGGATGTGGGCTATAGCCTCTCATAGAGAGGATACTGGATAAGGTAGTCACAGATTGTGCGGTTCCCATTTTTTATCAAAAATGCTTTTAAACAATCTGCAAAATCGACTACACGCTACTGCTACGCCAACCATTTTTTTATCTCTAGAGGATTTTTCAGGAAATATAGACCACACGTATAGTGAGCTTCCTGCGACAATAGCAGAAATCAGTACAGGTAGATTGGATTAGGTTATATTAGGAAGGAGGAGCTGGCTGATTGGCCTTGACCACCGCGACCCCCATGGATCTATTGTGGCGCCCCTGTTTATTTCCCTTAGAACTCCTTATCCAGCTTTGTTGTTTGTATCAGACTCTACAGCCTTGATAAGGGCCCCTTAATGTAGCTGTCAGCACTTGGTTTTTCCTCACCAAGTAGTTGGAATCTCAGTCTAACAAGGCCTTGACAATGGCACAATACATCGACTGAGGTTTCCTCTGCGTCTTGGCAGAATCTGCATGTTGCGTCCTCTGCCATACCCATTAGACTCAGATGTCTGTCTATTAAGTCGGCAGTGACCAGTTAGAAGTCCCACTATTATTCTAATGGCCTTGTTTTGGCATAATAGGTCCTCCGTAAATTTGGTCGATCGTTCTATAATGAACTCTTTGCCCTGTCTCTGTCATGGAAAACTTTTCCACCATTCCAGAGATTTAGTTGGCACCCCATTTGTTAATAAATGCTCTTATGCATGGCTTAGCCAAATCGCAAAAGGGTTCGGGTCCTATAAGGGCATTACACGTGCCTTCTCTGGCCAGTTCATCAGCCTTTTCATTTCCCTTGTGTCCGTTGTGTCCTGGTATCCAAGCCACGGTCACTTTATTCTGACTTCCTAGGTCTATAAGGGCATTTATGCAGCCCCATACAAGGTTTCGATTCAACTTGCATGGAACCGATTGCTTTTAGTGCAGCCTGACGGAAGAAATGGCGATCGACTTATTAACAGTTCCTTGCCTTATAATTTCCTTCTCGCCACTGTATTGCGGCCACTTCTGCCTGGAATACTGTGGCATGTTTTCCTAGACTTATTGGGATTTTCGTTTTTGACCTTATCCCATAAAACCCAGCTCCGACTCCCTGTTCTGCCTTAGAGCCGTCTGTATACCATACTGTTTTTGCTGGTATTGGAGGACTGTTTGTCCAGTCTTCCCGGTCTGTATTTTAACTTTGAAATTCTTATTAAAGTTATACTTTGGGACTGTAGTGTCCGTGGGCATTCCCAGAACGGGATCCGCCTTCAGCTTTAAGTATAACTTCTGATGCTCTGTTCCGTGCTGCTGCCTTATTGTCATAGGGCCTTGCATTAGCCTATGCAGCTCTGAACGAGCTTCTCCTTGGATGAAATATGTGTGGTGGTGGCAAGTTCAGAAGGACTTCCAATGCAGCAGTTGGAGCAGTTTTTATAGCTATGGTGTACAAGCAAGCAAGCCTTTGTACGCCACTTAACAGTCTCATTGCTCCCACCTGCACTGTTTTAGTCCACCATATACCATCGATCCATAGGTTATCATGGGTCTTACTACCCTAGTATATAACCGCATATATAGGGTCATTTTGGGATTTAACCCCCAATTTCTTCCATACATCTGCCTGCACATTCCGAGGACTATGGTTGTTTTCTGTGTGACTTTTTCGATGTGGGAATTCCATGTCAGTTTTTGGTCAAAAATGACTCCTAGGTATTTCACCTCACTGGCAAATGGAATTTCCACACCGTTGAGTACTAGGGGCTTTAGAACTTCCAAGACTATTTTTCGTGTAAAAGTGACGACTGTGGTTTTGTGGGGATTTATGGAGGGTTCTTCCTCATTACACCACCTGTCGACAATACTTAGGGCCCTTCGTGAATGCTCTGGTATCGTGTTCGCAAATCGCCCTCTGACAATTATTACTATTACTATATCGTCAGCATATCCTAGGCAGTAAAAGCCTTCCGCAGAAATTTTCCAGAGGAGGTCGTCAACAAGTGTTGCCCACAGTAGTGGAGATAGTACCCCTCCTTGGGGACAACCTGTACTCACCTTTGCCTCAATGGTAGCCTTTCCAAAAGTGGATACTATTATCCTTTTTTCTAAGCTGGCTTTAATCCACTGGCAGAGCACTGTTGGAACTCCTCTGTTTATCAATGCATTCGTTAACGAGTGCATTGTTGCGTTGTTAAACGCTCCTATATCTATAAAAGTGGTTACTGTAATTTCCTTGTCATCTAATGACTTTGCAAGTAGCCTATTTAAATCATCCAGCGCGAGGTCTGTTGACTTTCCCGGCTGGTATGCATACTGACGATCACTAAGAGGATTTTCTCTTAGAACTTCGTCTCTAAGGTACCTGTCCACTAGTCTTTCCAGTGTTTTAAGCAGGAAGGAGGAGAGGTAAATCCTATTTGAAATTCCTTCTAATCAAGAATAATATTTTGAATACATCTCGTAATGTTAAAAGGGTTTAGCTCTTAGAAATTTATTTTACTTATCGTCTTTACTTATGTTCTTGTATTTTCTTGAATTTTTAGGGAAATTAGATTAGCTTTGAGGCTAATTTACAAAATTTTTGCAAGGGCTAGGTTCGCCCATAGCAAATAGCTGTAGGGATCATGATACAAAAATAGTCATTTGTGTATTTTGTAATTATAGTTACAAATTAACAGGCTAGTAATTGGGAACATGTTTGGTCAGGACTTAATAATTTGTTCTAATTCCATTATCCATTTGTAATACAATGTAGTTCTCATAATTCTAATTCTTTCCTGTTAAGAAATGGGATAGTAACTCAGTGGGTTAGAGTATGGGCATACCTTAAAAGGTGGGTTCAAACTCCTGCTTATTGCAAAATAATTTTAATTGTAAAGTTACCCCCAAGAGATGGTTTAGATTCCACTATAAACTGCTGGCCTTGTTTCTCTTTACCTAACACAATATTCTGAATTTTCAAGGAGTTACCTCCGTGACTTGAGAAACGGTTACATTAACATTTTAATGCATGTATCTCTTTGCCATTGAATGTAGTGCACTTTTAGACAAGCGTCTCGTATTCGCTGTTATAGAATCATATGTGTGGGCTAATCCTTTATTTATTTAATCGTATATCATCCACAGTACGAGAAATTTTCTTGTGGTGGAAGCCTCACTAACTTGTAATGTCTTTTACAATTGATGCAAGTATTTGTACGAAGCAAATATTTTTTTATTGATTACTTATTACTTTGTGAATACAAAAATACGATTGGCATACAGTCCAGTTAGTGTAGATCGAGAAGTGGACATTCTGAACCTGTAAAGTATGCCCTCGGGCATGAGAAACAAGTATCAGATTGATATCTTTGTTATCGATTAATTACCACTTAGTACTAAAATATGATGGGCATACATCCGGGTTAGTGGAGGTCCAGAGGCAGGCATACATACCGGTTAGTGGAGGTCCAAAGGCAGACATTTTGAATCTGCGAGGTGTCTAGTTTTTGAAACGTTTGACCAAGTGGGTCTCGTGTGAGCAGTTGTTACTTGTATATTCATCTACTTATAGTAATGAAACACTAAACTTCTGTACACAATTTATTTAACACTTCTAATATCGTCACAGTCTCATAACATATATTACAGCACACGTCTGACTTCGTCGATGGCTGGAGCATGAGAGAGTTTGTCTTGTCTTACTTAGAATCTACAACACCCCTATTCTTAGTTAAAACTATATATCATAACAATGTTTCCTAGTGTTGGTGTAGCTACTCCTAATATATATTTTTCTTCCTAATTAATTTTATTAATTGCAAATTGCATATTAGCTTAAAATTATCAATTTGGCCCTGTTCTGTAACTTCTAAGTTAAAACTTTTTTTTTGTACTAAATGTAATTTAAAACTCTCTGCTCTTTTGCCATTCCTGTCATTATATAAAATAAAATTTTAGTGTGAGTCCTCCATGTCATAATCATCGTACTTGGCGGGCGGTCCGCCTACCGGATCGGCGACCTACGTTTAACTCTGGGCTCGTCTGTCTCTCCACGCTCCTCGCTCGTGATGAATCTTCTGCTGCTGCCCTGGCAGATGTCGTCTTGGGTGGGAACCTATAAAGTTCATTTCCTACATTAGTGGGAGCTAGATTGTCCTTTGTCAGAGTGATGCTCTGCCGTTTGTCATGCAGGTCTGAGTTTTTATTAGCACTATCGTCTCTGTCATTGTTTATCAGAGTTGTTGCACTTTCCGGACAGTCTGCATTCTCGTTTATATTTTGTTCAATGTCTATAAAAGGGGTTTGCCTAACTAAACAATTATTGTCTATATCACTTACAGTATTAGGTGTTGTTGGCGCTCCTGTGTCTTCCCTAGTATAACTTGGCTACCTTTGATGAGGTGATCCGGTTCTTTCTGCTATTGTGCTCAACGCCCTTAGTGTTAGCTCGCCTCGATAGCCCTCTGGAGATGATCTGGTTGGTGTGTCTCTTCCATATTTTCTCTGTATCCGATATTTTGCATAGGTATGTTGATCTGTCAATTTTCTTTATAATCGTTGCTGGCATCCATGATTTCTGATTTGCTTTACAGTAATCTTTTACCATCACCTCCTTCCCCACTTCAAAATTTCTTACCTGTCCGTCACTATAGTACTTGCCTGGCTTGAGCTGACTCTTTTTAATGTTTTCGGTGACTTCGTTGTCCTTTCGGCTCTCTGCGTTCCTTAACAGGTCCAACCTGGTCCTCAATTGCCTCTAGAACATCAACTCACCTGGGCTTCTCTTCATCGTACTATGCTGGGTGTTCCTGTAATTAATAAGAAATCTTGCAGTTAGTAGGAATAGGTTTGTGTTTTTATTGTTTTCATCTAAAAGTGCCGCTTTCATGTGATATTTAAAATTTGGGACGCTCGATTCTACCTGGCCATTTGACTGGGGGTGCCCTAACGGTGTCGTTATGTGTTTGATACCATTTCTGGACATGAAATCTTTAATATGCGTGGAAACCAATTGGCTCCCATTGACGCTTACCATAGTTGCCGGTAAAGCAAACACGGAGAAGGCATCTCTTAATTTGTCTTCCAGTTCCGTTGCTGTCATTGTTGCTGTCATTGACTTTACTTGATAGATGAGTGGGAATTTTGAATATGCGTCCACTAAAATAAGAAAAAATTTACCTCGAATGGGTCCTGTTCCATGGTTTCTCCTCCGCAGGACATGGGGTGAATTCTGATTTCGGAGGTTCACTTCACTGACTTAGACAAGCCATGCACGATCTTACCATTTTCTCTACGTCGTCATCTATCTTGGGCCACCACATATAACTTCTCGACATAGCTTTGGTCTTATCAATTCCCAAGTGCGGTGTATGCAATTCTTTTAGAAGAGTATCCCTTAAACATTTAGGTATTATTACCCTATGTCCCCAAGTTAAAACTCCATTAATTACGGAAATTTCATCTCTTTTCCTAAAATATGGTTTTACAGTTTCTTTGCTATTTGTTTAAGTTCTCTACATTTTTTGGTCTCATTTCTAACTTTTTCGTTGTCTATAGGCAAATCGCTTGTTGAATTTACAAAATTTACGAGTTCCCCTTTACCTTCATACTCTGGGTCTATTACATTTACTTTTAAGGGTGCTCTACTTAAGTAATCTGACAAAGTATTTAATTTACCTTTGATATACTCTATTTTATAATTAAACCCGGCTAGATAAATAGCCCATCCATCTCTGCATTCTGCTAGCATACATTTGAGGAATTTGTTTGTACTCACCAAAAAGAGTTAATAGGGGTTTATGATCTGCTCTCAAGATAAAACGATGTCCATGTAGGTACGGCTCAAATTTATGAACGGAATAGTATATCGCAAGTGATTCCAAATGTACAGTACTGTACGATTCCTCGTTTGGCATAAGCGTGAGGGATATACATGCTATCGGTTTTTCGTCACCATTTTCCATGACGTGGCTCAATGTTCCGGCTATTCCCGTTCTGGACGCATCTGTAGTTAAAATTAATGGCAAATTAGGATTAAAATATACCAGGGTTATAACTTTTTCAATTTCCCTTTTTATCTTATCAAAACTTTTTACACATTCCTTACCCCATAGTTAAACTTTACATCTTTTTTAAGCAAATTGTATATTGGCGAACTTGCTAAGTAATTTACCATTTCCACAAAAGATCTTACCTCGGATACTGATTTGGGTTGAGGTGCTTCCAGGATTGCTTTTACCTTATCGTCCGTTTTTTGTAGTCCTTTTTCAGAGATTTTGTGGCCCAAATATTCTATTTCCTCTTGGAAAAATTTACATTTTTCCCTTTTTATCGTAAGTCCGGCATCTTGCAATTTTTTCAACACTTTTTCCAGAGTAGCTAGGTGCTCCTCTTCATCTTCACCTGTTATTAAGATGTCATCTAAAAAATTGCTAACGTCCATCCCCATGAATAGTTGCTCGATATAACGTTGGAACTTCGCTGAGGCAGGGCTTATCCCGAAAGGCATACGGTTGACTTTGAAAAGACCCTTATGAGTAGTCCATACAAGTATTTTCTTAGCTTCCATCTGTGAATTTGCATTTGAAAGGTCAATTTTAGTAAATTTCTTACCTTTATGTAACTTTAAGAAAATATGTTCTATCCTTGGCAAGGTATATGTCACTTCCTCCAAGTATTTGTTTACAGTAGACTTATAGTCACCACATATTCGGATTTTCCCATCGTTCTTTAGTACGATTACGAGCGGCGTACTCCAATCGCTAGTTCCTATGGGTGTAATAACGCCTAAGCTTTCCAGGCAATCCAATTCTTCCTCCAGGGCTTTCTTATAGGCTATCGGTACGATTCGAGGCTTACTGAACACTGGTTTTGCATGTGGTTTGAGCTGTAATGAAATCGTTTCATATTTAAATAATCCAAGTTCCTTATTCAAGAGGTGTTTATATTTACCTAATAATTTTTGAACTTGTGGTTGAACATTTTGGACGACATTTACTGTATTATTAGGTCTATATTAAATTTTTGCATCCAGTCTGCCCAAAATATTCGGACCACCATTTTTAATTACATAAAACTGGTAACATTATTGTAAGTTAATGAGCATGTAAAATAACCAATTTGAGAGAAATGTTTACCGTTATAACTTCTTAATACTGTAGAGGTATTATTTAATGAGAATTTTGAAAAATGTTTAAAAGTTCTCTCACTAACACAAGAAACACTCGCCTCTGAATCGAGATCCATTTTATGCATTTTATTGTTTATTTCTACAATGATTGAAAATGGATTCACTCTTTTACTCAGTTTGTTTATTGCACAAATTTCCTCATAGCGATCATCAATCGTTACTGTCTGAACACCGATAAAATTTTGAGATTTCACCCTGAATCTGCATACTTTGGCTAAATATCCACATTTCTTACACGTATTACAAATAAAGTTATTAGCGTACTTACATTCGTCCCGATGATATTTACTACACGATTTCAGAGAGAATGACGAGAGGCGCAACTCCGTGCTAAATTTCTCTTCGCACGATTTGCATTGGGCCACTGTAAAAGGGGGAATGAACGCAGATGGCGCTGGAGTCTGAAATGCGGGAAATTTAAACGCCGCCACTATCGTAATTGTTGCTTTTGAGATTATTATATAAAATATGTTTTTCAATTAATGTCAAATATTCATCTTTTAGCTCGATGAACAGCAAGAATATATTTTTCTAGGTTCTAGAAGGAATTCAAACTATCCATCTAACGAAAGACAAGTATTCAACATTAAAAGAAAATTATTTTATACCAAATTACACTTGAAATGATCTGTGGAAAATCATAATAAAAAAAAAAAGCGCCTTTTTCATGGATTCAATTAAATTTATTTAATAAAATAATGTATAATAAAAATATAAGCTTCAAACATCAAAAAAGCAGTAATGATGAAATATTTTTTGTTTTCTGGCGGTGATAATTTCATCGTTTCTGTCCCTATTCTGTCGCTTGCACTAACAGGGCATTGCAATTAAGCACACAGATTTAATACAGCTACGTACAAGGAGTTCCTTATGAAATTTGCAATTAAAATTAAAAACTACACAATTTTGCATGACGAGGATTGCAACTTTTCAAATTTTGCGATTTGTTGGATCCTTATCTAAAACGTTTTTAATAAAATAATTTAGAATAGAAATATAAGCTTAAACATAATAAACATACAACTACTAATGCTAAAATTTTTTTGTTTTTCTGACAGCGGCCGTTTCATCCTTTCTGTGTCTATTTTGTCGCTTGCACCACTAGGGTATTGCAATTAAGCACACCGATTTTATGCAGCTATTTATAAGTAATGTCTGATGAAATTCACTCCTAAAATTAAATTGTACCCGATTTTCTATAACAAGGGTTGGAACGTGTCAAATGTTGTACCGTGTTGCATCCTTGTCTAATATGCTTTCTATCACAGTTACTGAATGGCCAACAGCAGTAACCTCAGCCTCACTTGGGTATAACAAGTGCTGCTCCTTAGCTGACCACTCTTTGAAGCCAATGAATAAATCGTGCGGTTCTTCACTTGAAGCGCATAAATCATGCTGACACTGTTTACAGTTATTTGTCACTTTTATCAGATTGTTAAGAATACAGCCCGAAACATATGCAACAGAAAGGGTTGCAGATTGTCCTGTTTTAACTGCACTGGCAATTTGTTCAGCAATTTGCGATGAATCTACAACAGCTGGTCGAGTTGTTTCTTCAAGAGTGGTAGGTTCATCAGTTTGTGATGATGTTTCTCCGACAGATAAAAATTCGTCAAGATTGCTGAGGATCTCATGTTCATCTTTCTCACAATTGGTCCCTGACATCAATTGTTTTGTTAAGTTGTTTAAAATTGCGGTTTTTAAACTCCCACTGAACCACAGTAGGATTATCACTACTTCCACATCCACCCCTGATACATCCAAACAAGTTCTCCATGGGCCCATGGCATCCTGGTTCAAATTTCTCCGTTTCAAAGTCACTACAGCCACAAACCATACAAATCACTTTTCTTGGTGCCATTTTCTGTAGACCATGCTATAAAAAAAATAAATAAGTACTTTAATAAGCGACTGACACATATATTTATAAGAAAAAATAACGTTTAATAATAAGTATTGGTTTAAGTAAGACGTTTTATTTACAGAATGAAATTAATAACCAAACTAGTTGTAGATACGTGGTTGTATTGCAAACCGTGTTGCAAAGTAATAAAACATTAATCATAGATAAGAAATAATATATTTTTATTACTTACCACCTTAAACACTTCTTATTGTGGAAAAACAGTAACCGTTCTGGCTGTAAGCAATAAACAATAAAAGCAACATAACCTCGATGCTCACTTGTTGTTGTTTGTCACAAATCTTGGGATTTTCGTTATTGCTGCCTGGTGTTGGCTACATTACACGACACGAGAAACAGCGCCTCTATTCTTATTCCCCCTTTTGCTAGACGAGGACGACAAAATACCAAAATCAATATAAGCAATAAAGATGGAAATATACACTAATTACACCGAAAAGCGAAGGATTTTCGTATATAGCTTACCCCTCTCGTCATTCTCTCTGACGATTTGCAAGATTTATTTAGGTTAATCCAAATTGTACCAAAACGCGAGAAATTCAAATTTCAAACATGGCAGATCTGAGATCTGTCAGTTTGGAAACAAGAAACAACACTGCGTCATCTTTTGGACAAGAATGGAATTGAGAAATATGATGATGTATCCCTACTACAGATGGCTCTGAAAATCGTGTTGTGATCCAAGGAGGGATAGATTAAAGAAGGAGTATGTTTACCAACGAGCAAAAGAGACAGAGATATATTGTGACGCAAATCATGCGTCATTGGAGGTAAAATAGCAGAGTTGTAATGTATAGTGTATGTCTATTTCTCATCAAATTTCTGTTATTTTCCGTTTGTGTGAAACGTTGCAATAAATACAACAAAAGATACCTAATTTGTAAAAATATATAATCTTGCATCAGATATGTATATTATTGTATATATAACAAATACTATAGTAACCTATATATTTAAAAATTATACACTAGGAAATTTTACTGAATTCTTAATAACTCTTATTCCCTTTTTAGTTATTCATTAGAAATCTATAATTCTGTTTGTTTATAAAAGTCCATAAATTTTGCAAACAGTGGAAAAAACTATCTATGAGAACTAAAAGAAAAACTATATGTAAAAATATTGATGAAATAATTGCATTCTTTCGATAACCTGAACTCTGGTTATGCTAGAAAATTAAAATCCTAAAATTTCTTATTTGACATTCTCATTACAACACTAGCATTCAACATAATCCCCTACGGCTATGCAAATTAAACTAGTAACTACATATATGACCCCTTACGGTATGAAAACTCAGTTAAAAATAAGAACAAAAGCCTAAAATTAATTTATTTATCTACCTTTTCTTCAAAATTTTTCGTTCTAATAATGGATTTTACATTTTCATGAAATATCTCATTCAGTTTCTTAATAAATAATTCACTTTTAAACATTGCAGTATAGTTTACTTTGCTCCTCGTTGTGCGATGCAGATATGGTGATAGCTTGGTGTGTATATGACTATATAGTTACCAATTTTTGTCAATTCGGAGTAAAAGTGTGGCTATATAGAGCACATATAGATGTATTACATTGGAAATTTGTGAACACCAAATAAATTATGGCAGCTATATCAGTTTTACTGAACACTGAACAAACTTTCAGTATAGAACTTCAACATTTGTGGTGCAGATATTACAACAGTTTTGAACAAACCTGTCATCGTGTACCTAACTAATTTAGTCTTTTTGTTACATGCTGTAAGAAATCGTAACTATCAACTATCACGAACATTTCTTCAAGTTTCGTTATAATATAACATTATTATTTGAGGCATCTGTAATTTATACTGTGTATACCGTATAACGTCCGCTAATTTTGAACACCATATACATACATCCAACTGCGTCATAGTGACGATTTTTACGTATTGACTTTTGATTGGTTAGTTCTTTATTAAGCACTCCTTCTTTAATCTATCCCTCCTTGGTTGTGATCATGGTACAAAAATAATACAAGGTATGCTGTTGCGCAGCTTTTGCAGTAACCAATCATATGCTTTGGAACCAACAGGAATCATATTGATAATCGGACCAATAGCGTTTCGTGCGCATATTTCAAATAATATAGTGTATTTTTCTGTAAAAAAGGAGCTGATTCCACATGCCATTTAAAAACAGATGCTTCATTTTGGAAATAAGGTTAAAATTTGACAAAATATTATTCATTTGGAAAAATTTCTCAATGGTTTTGAATAATAATGTAAGATTGTACATACTTACATACATTTCAACATTGATGTATAGCAAATTTTCATTGTAATTTTAGTGTTTTTTTTTACTATATGTACCACTTGTTTTTATTTAGTATTGCTTATGGAATAGTTAGTGGGAGATTTAGATAAACTTTGGACCACCCTGTATAATCATAAATATGTAATATCTACCATCATATTTTTCCCAAATTTTCAGGTGACATAAATTCATTCATAGGAGAAAAATTAGAAGCTGTTGACCGGTCAATGAGAGAAGTCAATCTCAATTTCACTGATTTCAAGTATATATATGTTACATATGTAAAATATATTACAGAGTAACTTAGAATATCTAGAGTCTATCTTAAATACGTATCAGGCGTATCATATTACATATAGCAGCTACTCATGCATCCTTTTGCTAACTCAGCATCGTCTGATTTACAGGCTCGTTCACAATATTGCGACATGTTATTTTTTTTGTTCTAAGACTTAAGCTTATAAATACATGTAACACCACATTTGTAGCTCAGTTATTAGACTCACTTCAACTATAATGTATAGTGATTAACTCACTTTTGTATTCAGCTCATATAATGTAAGGATAGTAATACTATCCTATTAATTAAATAAACGTATTTAAAAAGTTGTTTGCGTCGCTTGTGATCCAACAAAATTTGGCGCAGTCGGAGCGGATCTATAAAACACCATGTGCCGGAGCCTAACTACCAGAAAACTACCCTACAGAACAAGGACAACATCTGCAAGAGGCGCCTAACTGAAGGGAAAGTCTGGAAGAACAAGGACTTTAGGAGAGGAGTGCGGTGAATTTCAATTCTTTAAGAAGAAAAAGAACCCGGACACAGCACACAACAACCCAACAATCCAAGAAACAATTTTCTAAGCACCAAATCAACAAGCAACATTTCAACAATCAAAGCAACAATTAATTTTAAGAAGCAACCAACTGGACTAGCGTATGGGCTCACTGAGTCTCGAATAATATGATTGTCCAGTAATTCTTTTATCATTTCTTTTAATTTCAGTTTTTGAAATTCGGGTAAACGATATGGGTTATAAACTACTGGATTCGTAGTTGTTAATAAAATATTCATTTTAACACAATCCGTTTTTCCCATCTCGGACAAATTTAATGAAATACAGTTTCGAAAACTATTGAGTAGCTGTATCACCTCTGACTGTTTTTCACAGCACGAAAGTAAAGCATCACTTATTGGTTGTTTTGACGTTCCCAAAACTAATGAAACTGTTTTTTCTATTTCTGATTCTGTCTGTGAAAATTTCAAATCATAACCGTTTTTAACGAAAATGACATGTGGTTGAAAAAGAAAATTATTTCCAACTAATATATCCGTTGGACACATGTAATCAGGCACTACAATTAATTCTCCTGAAATAATCACTGAGTCAATACTTATTTCTACCACCACTACTTCATTTGAACTGTAAATATCACCAGCAAACGACTTCATTAGACGTGTTACTGTGTTCTTAACATTTATGTTTAATTTTTCTACCGCAGACAATCTTATTAAGGAGCATTCGCTACCTGTGTCCACTAGTCCTTCAAGGGAGACATTGTTTATAATTACAGTCTTAAAATAAAGATTTACCCAACGATTAGAAATAATGTTAACTGCCTTAGGTTTAATTTTTAATTTTTTTTCGGCAGTCTCGTTCATAGTGGCCCATTTTATGACAAAAACTGCACGGTATTGTTTTTGAGGCTGAAAACGACGAGGAATTTTGAGAAGTGTTACGCCTTTTAGGACATTGTGCACTTTTATGTCCTTGGCCATCACAGTTAAAACATCTTATGTTGGACCGACGTGACTCCCCCTCAACTCGTCTTTTCCCCCCGTAGTTACGGTCACAGCTCCGTAAATACGTTAAGAGATCTTCTAATTCGCTATAATTATTAGCAGTTGCTAACCGGTTCACTTCCACAGAGTCTAAACCGTCAACAATAATATTGATTTTGTCTTTTACAGGAATGTGCCAATTTAATTTGTGCAGTTTTTCCAGTTTTCCTGTATAATAGTCTACAAAACTATCAAAATAATTAGATCGACACAAAGCGGCATCTTTAAATAATTTTCCGGTCGACTGACTGTCCACATCAAAAGTATTTCTCAAAGCACTTTTTAAATCGTTTAAATTGCTGAAAGTTGAATCGCGGTTTAAGTACCATTCACGTGCGCGACCACTTATAGTTTGTCAATTATAAACCGGTACGTTGTCACTTCATCTCAGCGCGAGAAATAAGCTTTTTCGTCCACTAAACGTAACCACCGATTTAATGACATAAGTTCTTGTGCCGGGCTATAGTCTGGAATATTTTCCCAAGTAAAATTATTTACACTTGAGACACATACCTGTTGTTGTTTTAATTCATCTAATTCACGCCTCATACTTGCCAATTGCTGTTGAAAATTCAACGGCGGTGTAAAAGACCGTTCGGTGTGAGTAGATACGGTTCCCGCCGGATTCGCAGCGGCCAGAGCCAATTGTTGATCATTGTCGGTACTTTGTAGATCCATTGCACTGGCACAAACACACTTCTGACACCAATTGTGGGACTTCAAGGTTAAATTGGGGGTTGATAATTAAAATAGGGCAAGTCCAAATAACAACACTATATTCACACAATAATTATTACTTAACAGTTTGCAAATCTATCTCTAACTAACTCTTCAACTTTAACATACTTCGTACATTTAGGCCAGTCAGCAGGAATCAATACCTTCCACCAATGTTTATAATAAATATTATTTATGGGTGTGAGGCCCTGTGGGGACCAGGCATTGATTCCCAGTACTTGACCTTGATCCTGACACAACCACACAAGAAGCAATCACTCAACGAACAACAAAACTTTAGCAAGTAAGAAATCATCCCTGGTCACACAAGTTATAGTGTTTTCGACGTCCAGACAGACAGAGCTAGCTTTACGAAATCTCATTCAACTGAACGACTCCAAGGAGATGAAACATTTGATGCAAGTACAAATAAGAATCAACCCGTTATGTTTTGTGCTTTATGATTAACATTTTCCGAATCCATTCATTCAATTTATTTCGATTTACATGACGTAATATAAAAAAACAGCAATTCTATAACCCAGATTAGCGAAAGATTCGTTAACTTATCAAGAAATTTAATACATTTCAAGTATATCAGATTTCGAGTTCAATTTTACAATACCGAAATATCTCAGAGTTAACATTTATTTTGCATTCAAACGCATTCCAGGCTAATCAGTAAAACATAAGTTTGTGGAACATTTGTCACACCAGTGCCGTATCATTCTGTTATTTTCGCCTTGCTAAATTTAATTAAAATTTCATTTTCTTTCAAACTAAGTAAGAGCAGTAAAAATGACTGACAATCAAGTCAATGCAAATGATAACCAGAACGATACAGTAAATGAAACAATAAATATCGAACCATACAAATTAAATGAAATCTTTTCCATTATACCTAAGTTCGATAGAAACACAATATTTTTACATACTTTTATTTCTGCATGCATCCTCGTCCAAGGTATCGCCGTAGACGATCAAAGAATTCTTGTAACATTAAATGTAAAAAACAAGCTTCGCGGAAAAGCATTTGAGCTCATAAATTCGCCAAATCCTGCTACATGGGCAGTAATAAAAAGCTTGCTCGAGGCGCACTTTGGCGACTCACGAGATTTAACGGCGCTTATTCAAGATTTGCAAAGAATTCACCAACTTCTAAACGAAACCGCACTTATTTTTATTTCTCGACTAAAGTGTATTCACGGAAGACTGAGAGCAATAAATATGTGTGATTGCCTCGTGATCGCGACGTGTTCCATCCTCATTGGTTGCATTTTTCAGGAGATTTCCAACGATTTTCTCAACTTCAGTTGTATGTAATTTGCGTAAGAGTGTATTTACATTTGTTCGAAAATTTGAATTATTATAACTCATAAACAGTTTAGTGAATCCAGTTGAAGTTTATGGTAGTGTATTATCAAGTTTAAAAGAACAATATCCTACATTTTCATTAATATTCAATCGTTCTAAAATCGATCAGGAAACTTCTTGTATTTTTAATAATTTTATGCATGAATGGCTCTGGTGAACTAAGCCCACGTGAACAGCGCGTGACAGCTCTCAGAGCTCGGTGAATGTACTATACAAGCGCATCACGCTAAGATGTACGCCACTGTGCAAAAACAAACCTTGACATTGGAAGAAACAAATGCACAATCACGCCTTATCGAAGCAATGACACTGAACACGTTACTTACAGGACCTGGGGCCCAATTCTGGAATCCCGAACAAATTGATCGTGCACGAACCAACTCGTGCAGTGTGGTTCGCATGCGAACGCAGTTTTTATAAAAATCAAATTCTCCAGTGATAGTCGAAAAGCGGTACACGAGGCGAACACATTCGTCGACCATATAACGTACATCGTATCTTGGTTCATATATAGATATATGTCAACCAATAGCAGACCGTGTAAATCTGGGGACTTTTCGTTGCGGTCGTGGTGCAACAATTAAGAAGTGTCAAAGTCAAAATACTCGTTGTTGTTTTGCTGTTTGCACAAGGATGATTCCTTGGTTGTAGGAGGTTTTGGGATTTTATTTTTATGTTTTGGGAGGAATTCTGACCAAGAATATCCTTTGTAAATAAGAGATTGTGCACCAATGGTGCCGCGCAAGAAAATAAATACGTAAGTTGAAATCTAATGAGTTCTAACTGATTGGTTGGATCAAATATTCAGATAGTAAATTGATTAGATCCCGTGCTAGGTCCTTACTTAGTCGAAACATTCTTACGAATTTTATATCCGACATATTATTATCAAAGGCATTGTAAACGCGATTATTATATTCCCTTCTGACTTCTGCAGCTGGCTCCATTTCTTCCAAGTTATTAATTGCTATTAAAAGATTCAGCTCATCCAAAGCAGACATTAGAAGACTAACACAATTTCCAACCAAAATAAAGTCGTTTGACTGAAGGTTGACGTTAACTTAAAGGTTATATGTTGACATGCGAATATGCTTTTCGCCACCGAAACACCGATCGAGTACTTTCCGTGCACGAATCTGTTCGTTCATGTGTTAGTCGACAGTTCGAGAATAGAAAAAGTACGTTCGTGTGCGAATTTCAACGCCATTCGTGCACGAATCGGGTTCGTCTAGTTTCGAGAATTGGGCCCCTGAACCCAAATTAGGTCAAATAATTCGTGCAGGTAACCCCAGAAATATGCTGGATGCTATTAGTAGAGTCAAATGAGAGCTTCAACTCTCATATTTCGAATCACAAAAAATTCACAACAAACCAGTTAACAAAAATTCCGTGTAAACTCAGCAAATACGTCCAAATCCACAGTAGTTTTGCAATTAGGTACTGTAAAAGAAATAGACATGTAAGGTATTCCCCTAAACGGAGCCTCGCGAAGGGACGTGATTTTGTTATAAACAGACTTATTGAATGATACCAATATGTTTATACTTTGATGTTAAAAATAGATTTGCAATAGGAATACAGTTAGAGTTAATATGGAAGTTGGTTTGAACAGTTTAAAATATTAACGTAAATTCAGAGACTTTATGTGTATAATTAAAAATTCAATAAAATTGTTCTTACATAGCAGCGGTGGGATAGACCCAAAACAAATAAGCAGATACCCATCAACAGACGTTGATGGCGAGCAGATAAGCAGATACCCATCAACAGACGTTGATGGCGAGCAGATAAGCAGATACCCATCAACAGACGTTGATGGCGAGCAGATAAGCAGATACCCATCAATAGATGCTGGTGGCGAGCAGATAAGCAGTACCCATCAACAGATGTTGGTGGCGAGCAGATAAGCAGATACCCATTAACAAACGTTGATGGCGAGCAGACGAGCAGGTACCCACCGAAGAAATCAGTGGTGAGCATAAGTAAGCGAACAGGGAAGTAAATGCCCAGACTTGACGAGATGATCGAACTTTGAGAAGAGGTCCTGAGGTCAGGACATGGTTTTAGGATGGCCGAATGTAAGGTATTCCCCTAAACGGAGCCTCGCGAAGGGACGTGATTTTGTTATAAACAGACTTATTGAATGATACCAATATGTTTATACTTTGATGTTAAAAATAGATTTTCAATAGGAATACAGTTAGAGTTAATATGGAAGTTGGTTTGAACAGTTTAAAATATTAACGTAAATTCAGAGACTTTATGTGTATAATTAAAAATTCAATAAAATTGTTCTTACAGACATAATTTTAGGGAGTGTCGCGCAAAGCAATTTTCACAGCAAAATCCCAATTATAGACAAAAAATTTTAGTGGACAATTTCCTAGGCCCAATTTTCAACAATTTTCTAGGCCAAATTTTCGAAATTCATCAAATCATTATAACCCAGGCAACTTTGCTCTACTACAAAATTTCTCACAAAATAATTCTTCACAACCAAATAGGCATTCAGTCATAAGACCTAATCCAAATTATCAACAAAGACCTCCTAATAAACAACCCCGAATTTTAATCCTCAGAATCCTCAAAAACACACCATGTTAATTTCGACAAATACTGTGATGCACAAGATTATGAAAATTAGAATTCCTACTATGATCAAAACTACGAACAATCCGATGGTTTTGAAAATTTTCCAACCGATTCTAATTTCAATAATAATTATGTGCCCCAAGAATATTCCACTGATAATTCCCAAAATCATACTGATTACCCATAAAATCAATACGAAAATTATTCCGATTATTCATCAAACACTCATGGATTATTCTGTTAATCCACCGAATTTTTACCAAGGCCCGGAGTATCCTACAGATACTCCAACGCAGCAACCGGATTTCCAATTCGACCAAGTGTCCAGTCAAATTTAAACCATGAATTTAAAGAACAACCTCAGTCCGTCCTTGAACCATCTGGAACAAATTTTAAATTAATCTTGTATCCATTTCTAACTATAAATTCAAGAAATTTATATTACATCAAGGACATAATACGGACATACAAATATACATACATAATAATAAATAATTCCTTTTCGGATACAAAATCGCATACCATCAAGAAACCTAATTTGACAATTGTAGATCTTAACACCTTGAAAAATAATTCGAAATTACAAATGAAAATAACCACTCCAAGAGAAAGACACTCGATTCAAGAACTACATTTGAAATCGACAGAATACCTAACAAACCGAGAATTAGGAAAATGCTTAATAATGTAAAGAATAATTTAAGAACCAATCACACAATTTCTCGTAATCAAAATAAAACAAAGTTTTATAAACCACACAAGGTTATGAGACCAAACGAACAAAATCAATTGAAGCAATACCTAAAATCATAGAATTTTCAAATCTGAAATTCGAACCTATCAAAAAATTTTGATCTATATTTAAATTTAATTTATGATACTCAGTTTTGTCTCAACCGTATATCGACCCTTTGAAATAGAAAAAAAATAATAATAATAAAATATTATATGTACAAAAAAGCATTTTTGGAAACACACTATTTTAAAAATCTATTTTTATTGGCCAAATAAAATATTTCAGCCAAGTAAATATTTCAAATAAGCTATATTTAATTGTAACCATCTTGCATTAAATTCATTTACCTTTTGTCAACTATTCAAATTTTAAGTACCTATAATTAAGTTAAATAATTTAAAATTTTATAAAGGAAACTTACATACCAACTTAAATGAATTCTAAAATCATTTTTATAAACAGATACTTTTAATTTACTTCTGTCTCATCGAAAATCAATTTCAATCATTTTCTTTTCTGTAATCGAGTTTTAATAATTGTAGGAAATAGAAAGATTGTACTAATCAGAACAGTTTAATTATAATTTTAATCAATTTCATTTTATTATAAAAATGACATAGGATATACTTAAACCAAATTCGAAGAAATTTTCAGTAATCTAAACCTTCATATAAGAAGCACGTCTTGTATGTTTTAAATAAAAACATATCAAGAATTGCGCGATACCCAACTCCTTAGCTTTGTGTTGTAATCTTTATAATGTCTCATTATAAACGTTTTACATGTAACACAAAATGATAAAAATTAACAACAGCATTAAAAAAAACGGACCGAGATATTTTCAAAATTAAATTGTAATCTAAACTGGAACGTATTATTTAAATAAGTACATCTTTTACAAAACAAAAATTAATACATATATACAATACGTCTTCCTGAACAGAAGAAACACATATTTTTTCTGAATATGAAAAAATAGTGAAGCCTGATGAGATCATTAAAACATTGATGAAACAACTGATCAATAAATCGCACAGAAATTCGACACATAAAAATAAAGTCTTTAATAGATTATTCTAAAAGCAAAACTTCAAACAAACAGCTTTTAGACAAGGAACACAAAAACATCATAACCTCATGCTAATCGGTCAAGCATAGGAAACATTTTATTATTCCTTTACCATTCGATATTAAATCGATAAAAGAAAAGATATTTTGGACCTTTCTAAAACATTACGTTGAGAATAAATCTTCCAATATTCCAAATTTATTTTCGCAGAAAAAAAAAACAATATTCCAAAATATTGTCGAATCTCCCGATCAAGACCAAATTACGATCATCTTAAATCCAAATCACTGCGGTAAAGGCAATCTACATCGCAACAAACGAAACGATTCGGAGAATTAAAAACATATATAATTGGCAATGATTATCTAAAAATGACGAAAACTTTAACTATTAAAGCCTGTTCGACAAGAGAATAAAGTTATCTCAAAGATATTGACTAGACATGTTTGTCATAGTCCCTTAGTAATTACGGAAACACCAAAAACGCCGTTCGAACGAATCAACATCGACATATTGCAAACTCCAACTCGAAATTACGCTCTAACCATTCGCGACGAGTTACGCTATACTAAATAAATCTGCAAAATCTGTAGTAAACACTTTGCTACTATATTTCCAGCACTATGGTACCCCTTCGAGAGTCCATTGTGACCGACATTTCACCGAATCGTACTCCCCTACTGTCGAGAAATAAGCAAAACAAACAATACTTTGAAAACTTATAATTATAACAACTAAGGAGCATCAAGTCTATTGCGATCGCCGAGTCTATGCGTATAGTGACGTAGCGCCTGACCACGCCCCATTTTCGCGAGGTAGAGATTTGTAATAGTTTATAAGATACTAAACGTGCGAATAAAATTCTGATTTTTTGTAGATCCATTATTTTATACTTACACTTTCGATTTATGAAATAAAAAAAAATGCCGAACAAGCCCATTGAGATATTAACTTGAAATATGGTAGACGTATATATTATAACGACATCTGGAACTAGATTATATTTTGAGATGATTCCGTTGAAGTGTTGGGGGTTAAATAGGAGTATATAGGGGGAAATAATTAAATCAAGCTGGTAAGAGTACAGAAATTTGGGATTTGGTGTGTATACTAGAAACCAAGGCCTCAGATTTCTTTCTGATATATTTCAAACCCTGCCATTTCCGCTCCATTATTAATGGGATTGATAACATAGAATCGAGATATTCACTTGAAAGCTGGGACAATTATTATGTATTGTAATTACATCAGATTGAGATGATTCTATTGAAGGTGATTCTATTGAAGGGGCGGGAGGTGGCAGTTGTGAATAGGGGAAATAAGTAGGGTAAACTATAAACGTCATTTTTATCGTATATAGTGGAAACCAACGCCTCAAACTGTTCTATAACATCTGCCCCAAATATTACTAAAATTCTATGACCAATAATTTCCACGTATTAGAGTGCAAATCTAGGCAAGATGTTTCCTTTAAAGTGATTTGAATGAAAAATCTTGATGTGGAAGTAGTGATTCGTTAGGCAGCGGTTTTAACACTTGTATCATAAATAACCATTATCTATTTCACTGAATCTGTCTAAAACTGCAAGCAGCACACCCTGAAAACCAAATACCTTTTCAAGCAATTCTTGAAAACGTACCTATTGGAAAAAAGTTATTGTAGGACCACTTAAAAAGCTGCAGATTGCGTCATTTCTCAAAATTTGATAGCTGTAGAAAATCAATACCTACAAAAACTGCCATTATTATGTACCTTTGTCCAAGTCTGTATGTACTACATTCCCGTTAATAATGTGCATAGACAAAGTCGGTAATTTAACCCACAACACAATTGAATCTGCTCTGATGATGCTGTCGTAACAGATGGATGCAAGATAGATAAATTAAACTGTTAATATATTTTTTTAACTTCACATCTTAGAACAAAATTTCAATGACATTTTCTGATTTTAAAAAGTAATGGCAGTATTCATAACAAAAATATTATCTATTTTTTTACCATGATAATCCTGCCTTACTGGACCCTGAAATTAATATAAAAAATATAAGATTAAGTATATTTTATCTCTATGTAGAGAGCTTAAATCAAAAGATACAAAGTATAAACGTGTCCTTTGTTAATTACATCCATAATATGTTAGATTACAACAATGTGCTGATGTATTTCCTTCTGTGCGAGGTTTAGGGTTACAGTGGCCATCAAAAATGTCTAGAGCATACTTTTTGCTGACTCGAATGATTTGCCAGTGTCGCCTTGCTACCAAAGGAAGTCACAGGATAACAGGATTTATTTATTAAACAATCCTTTTTTACAATGTAAATTATTGTTCTTTGTTTGAAGTGAACACTTAATTACCGGTGCATAATTGTATACAAATGGTGAAACGATTGCTACCAAGATAAATAAGATAAAGTAGGCCCGTATAGTTAGGATTGTTACAGATTGCATACGTTGTGACTATTTAAGAAATGATGTCTTCAAAATTTGATCTTTTTTATTCAACCTCTGACTTCTTGAAAACAAGACTGTACGTTCAAGTTGCACATAGGCGATTTGCAGACCAGTTATAGGCTAATTAAAATAGAAAAAAATGTGTAGTAATGATTCATTTTATTTAAGATAGTTTGCAATAAATAAGTAAATAATGTATTTATTTGTGTTCTCATAATGCCAAAGTTTAGATCGCTAGAACTGCTCTTACCTTCAAGGCAAAATATTGATAGAAAACCAAGAAATTTAAACACAACATAAATTATAATGACTAATTAGAAGTAGGTAGCTGACAGATGTGTAATAATGTCAATACCTATCTGATTAACATTTTGCTTGAATATTGCTCGAGTCACTTTAACATGGTGCCACTGAGATTAAGTAAAGCATATCAGGTTTCCTTTCCTAGCAATATTGTCAACTACATTTTAAATTTTATTTTTCTCGGCTGTTTTCACTAAAATTAAATCAGATAGATATCTTCCTTGATAATTGTGTTAGTTACGTGCCAAATGTTATTGCCCCATATCACATCCGCTCCATTCTCTGTCTGTCTAAATGGGGGTAAATAAGGAAAAGAAAGAAAATGAGTAATGCAAGCTGGTAAGAGTCCAGAAAGTTGGGATTGGTGTATCTGCTCAAAATCCAAGGCTTTCAATTTTTTTTAAACATTTGTCACCTCTCACCAACCCTACTCAATCACTAAAAGGGTTAATGAAATAAAATTAATAAATATACTTGAAATTTGGTACACGTGTGTATATATTTATTATTTTTTTTATTTAATCGTCTTATTTATATTAACGTCCTGGAGGAGTTTAGCTAATGCTATTCCACCACTCAACCAGGACACGTACACATAGACATCAACACAACAACCATTCCCTCCGATATTGCCATCTACCGCAGCTGAGACTCGAACTCAGAATAGATAACAGTGACTAGACATGTTGTGCCACCCAACAGCGGTCTCCACTGCTACCATCTCGGTAACACATTAAAAACGCCACTAAACATCCATACCCTAGCCAGGATTCGAACCCGGGACTCCGTGGTCGCAAGCCAAACGCCTTAGCATTGCGCCACATATATGGAACTAGGCTATATTTTGATGTGATTTGGGCTGGGGGTGAAGCAGGGGTAAATAGAGGTAAATAAGAAAAGCAATTTCCAGAAACTTGATACAGTATATACTAGAAGCAAATGTCTCAAGTTTTTATATGACATTTCCTACTACCACCCCACTCCATTATTAAAGGGGTTAACAAAAATAGAAGAAGAAAGACAGACTTGAAATTTGGTTGTGTTAGTTACGTGCCAAATTTCATTGCCCCTTATCATTTAGACAGGCAGAAAGTGCAACAGAAGTTCCATTTTCTGTCTGTCTAAATGGGGGTAAATAAGGAAAAAATAGGTAATGCAAGCTGGTAAGAGTCCAGAAAGTTGGGATTTGGTGTATCTGCTAGAAACCAAGGCTTTAAATTTTTTTAAACATTTGTCACCTCTCACCACCCCTACTCAATCACTAAAAGGGTTAATGAAATAAAATTAATACATTCACTTGAAATTTGGTACACGTGTGTATATATGGAACTAGGTTATATTTTGATGTGATTTCAGCTGGGGGTGAAGCAGGGGTAAATAGAGGTAAATAAGAAAAGCAATTTAGTAAGAGTCCAGAAACTTAAAATACAGTGTATACACTAGAAGCAAATGTCTCAAGTTTTTATATGCCATTTCCTACTACCACCCCTACTCCATTATTAAAGGGATTAACAAAAACAGAAGAAAGACAGACTTGAAATTTGGTACACGCTATTTTATAACACTATCTGAAACTAGATTATATTTTTAGCATACTTCGTTGAAGGGTTGGGGTTGAAATAGGGGTGAATAAGTGAAGCAAACTAGTACGAGTCCAGAAGCTTGG
Organism: Stenurella melanura; assembly: GCA_963583905.1. Classification (NCBI taxonomy): domain Eukaryota; kingdom Metazoa; phylum Arthropoda; class Insecta; order Coleoptera; family Cerambycidae; genus Stenurella; species Stenurella melanura. The sequence continues at coordinate 30,185 of CAUZXK010000019.1, read as the reverse complement.
GATTTGGTGTATACAGGGTACGCCACTTAAAACTCCCCAGATTTCTTTATAATTTATTAAGCTTCGACTATGTTCGCACATCAAATTGTAGATATTTCTAAGGCCTTTAAATATCCAGAGTGATTTTAAAAACAATTTTTTGAAAAGTTTATTACGAAATGAAACTTAATTTCCTTGAATATTTTTTCTCTCACCCTGTACATGAGAATTAGTTTTAGAGCAAAAAAATTAATAACTCTCTTTTTTTGACTCCAAACTAAATTCTCTTAAAATAAATTTGAAAAGAATGTAAATAATAATTTTAAGTTTTATTTGTAAAAGGAATATCATAAACAATATTTACAGTAACAACAACAAATAAAAGGAAACACATTTTTTTTTCTTTTTTGTGATATCACTTGATGAACCCATTGCTAATGAGTGCATGTCTTCATAATATAATACACACATCTTACTAATAAAATTTGGTTGCTCTTCTAGTGGCTCTACAGATATTTAAATAGAAAATTTTATAATCATGATTCGGTTTCATGAACTTCCTTACATTTATTCATTTTATTTTATTCTTTCGACTTTTAAGTTGTTCAGATTTAATAAATCAACCGTTTTTAGTAATATTTCACATTTTCTAAGTTAGCCATGAAAGTTTTAATCTGTTTAATTAAAATAAATCAGAGCAGTTATTTTCTGTTGAACATTGATTCGCTCGTCAATCTACTAACAATTCGACATGGTTCAATTTTCAACTTTGGAAAAAACAGAGTTTTTATTGACTTTTGGAGAATATAAAGGTAATGCTAGAAAAGTTTGAACAGCCTATTCTCGACGGTTTCCTGGTAGATGCTGTCCTAACCATAAAACCATAAAATTATTAGTTGATAATCTTAAAAGATATGGTTCATTTACCAAACCAAAGAGAAACAGAAGTAAACCGGTGAGGAATGATATTAATATAAATGAAGTTGTCGCTGCTGTCAATGAAAATCCACAAACGGCAATATCAGCAATCAGTGCAAGGATAAATATTTCTTCGACTTCGGTCAGAAGAATTCTCAAAGACAAAAGATATTATGCTTATAAAATGATTTTAATACAACAACTTCGCCAAGGAGATTATAAACGGCGACTTTATTTTATAGCGCGAATGTCCGTACTGAATGAAAGATACAATTTCTTTCATAAAATTCTTTGGAGCAATGAGGCGACATTTAATGAAAGCGGTAGTGTAAACAATCACAATATGCACTATTGGAGTAATAGGAATCCTAGATGGACGCGAGAATGAAATTTTCAGGTAAAATATAAAGTAAATGTGTGGATATGTATGCTTGGTGGGAGATTAATGGGGCCACATTTGTTTGAAAATAATTTAAATAGCGAAATATGCCTAGAGTTTTTACGAAATGACTTACCTATTTATTTAGAAGAAATTCTCCTGCAAGTTAGAAGAAGTATCTGGTTCCATCTAGATGGAGCTCCTCCACATAATGCCCGCATTGTTTCTAATTGTTTACACGCAATTTTTGGAAACCAGTGGATAGGCAATACCGGACCTGTGCGATGGCCAGCTAGATCACCGGATTTAAATCCGCTAGATTTCTTCTTGTGAGGTTATCTTAAGGGATTTGGGTATAACACCCAATCTCAGAACACTGAGGATTTAGAAAATGAAATAAGAAATGGATGTAATTCTATTCGACGGAATACTTTATTAAGCACAGTGAATGGTGAATTAATAAAAAGACTTAACTACTGCATTTACGATAATGGGCAAAATGTTGAACAATATTTGTAAAAACTTTCAATTCTCTCTTTACCCTATAAACACTTTTAAGAAAACATTAAAGTTTATTGCAAAATCTACATTGTTTTATTTCTGTTATTCTTGTTAACATAATTAAGAATTATTTTGTTTGTTTGTTTTTAAATAATTTTGCACAATATTTTTCATTTTTAATAAAAATAAATCTACCAGCTTACAATTTTTACTTCCCTCGCATACCGAAGGGAAGTATTGTATTCGAGAAAAAATCACCCTCCGAGATTTTTTCGGATTCTGACGTTTCAGAACACGTAGATTCCGAAAATATAGGTTTTTCAATTCCGTCAGTCTGTCTGTCTGTCTGTCTGTCGGTCTGTCTGTCTGTCTGTCTGTCTGTCTGTTGGTGTATTTACTAAAAAACTACTTGACGGAGAGCAGCCAAATTTGGTAGGTAGTTAACTCTACTGTCAGCGAAGAACTGGTAGAATTTTCACTGAAAAATATACAGGGTGGACCGTCTAAACGGAATAAATAGTGAAACAAATTTTTTTTTGCTCAAATTTAAAATTTCCACGTTTCATGACGCGCTAAACCTGTTTCAGGAAAAAAAAAATTTTGAAAATTTTTTTCAATTTTTGAAAAAATTTTTACCAAGATGAAAAATTTTTTTTTGCTCAAATTTAAAATTTCCACGTTTCATGGCGCGCTAAACCTATTTCAGGAAAAAAATTTTTTGAATATTTTTTTCAAATTATTTTTGAAAAAAATTTTCCCAAGTTGAAAAAAAATTTTTTTTGCTCAAATTTAAAATTTCCACGTTTCATGACGCGCTAAACCTATTTCAGAAAAAAAAAATTTTGAAAATTTTTTTCAAACATTTTTGAAAAAATTTTTACCAAGATGAAAAAAATTTGTTTTTGCTCAAATTTAAAATTTCTACGTTTCATGACACGCTTAACTTATTTCAGGAAAAAAAATTTTGAAAATTTTTTTCACCAATATTTTTGAAAAAAATTTTACTACTTACTAAAATGAATTTTTTTTTCTTTCTTCAAATTTAAAATTTTCACGTTTCATGGCATTCTAAGCCTGATTAAAAAAAAAAAGTTTTTTGAAATTTTATCACTAAGATAGAATTTTTCTTTCTTTGTTCAGATTTTAACTATCCACGTTTCCATGACATTCTAAAACTATTCAAACAAATTTAAAAATGTTTTTGAAGAATTTTTTAAAAAATTTGAAAACATTTTTAATCCATTTATGTATCACTACTATAGAACAGACGAAAAAATTTTTTTTGCTCAAATTTAAAATTTCCACGTTTCATGATATTCCAAACCAATTTCGGAAAAAAAAATTTGCAACATTTTGTTACCAGTTTGGAAAAAAATTTAACACCAGAATGCTCAAATTTAAATGACATTCTAAACCTAGGTATTTCAGAAAAAAAAATTTGAAAATTTTTTTCAGCAACATTTTTCAAAAAGTTTTTACCACTAAAATAGATCGATTTTTTTTTTATTTGCTCAAATTTAAAATTTTCACGTTTCATAGCATTCTAAACCTATTTTAAAAATACATCATTTTTAATTTTTAAACTTTTTTTAGCACTACTATAGAAGAGAAGGAAACTTTCCTTTTTGCTCTAATTTAAAATTTCTACCTTTGACATTTTAAACCTATTTCAGAAGAAAAAAATTTGAAAATTATTTTACCATCTTTTGAAAAATTTTAAAAAAATGAAATTTTTTAACCACCGCTATACTTCCACTCCATTACGTGAATGTTGGATTGAAAATGTGACAGATGGCAATAACATCTGGCATATGCACCTATTATACTTTTATTGAAAAATGTACAGGGTAGTCATCCCAAGAAATAATTCAGTCATGGTGGACATTTGTAAAGGTATTTGCGCAAGCCTGCCATATGTGGCACCTGCTATTTAGTATTGAACTTTTGCTGTTGGATAAGCAATCTGTATATTTTTTTGACCAAAACTTATCAAGTTTTCTTTGTAATAATAGCAATAACTCTACTCCGATTATTATTCTCAATGTCATTTCGTAATGATTATTTTTTTAGAGAGACTGCCATGAACGAGGGAAGTTCTGTGTAAATACCTTTACCGATTTTTTTAAAAGTGTTTTTATTAAAACTTTCATGGCTAACTTATAGAATGTGAAATATTAATAATAACAAAGCTATGGTTGATTTATTAAATCTAAATAATTTAAAAGTCGAAAGAATAAAATAAAATGAATAAAAGTAAGGAAGTTCAAAAACTGAATCGTGATTATAAAATTTTTTAATTAAATATCTGTAGATCCACTAGAAGAGCAGCCAAATTTTATTAGTAAAAAATGTGCAGTAGGTACATGAAAACGTGCACTTATTAGCAATGGGTTCATCAAGTGATATCACAAAAGAGAAAAAAAAATGTTTTCTTTTATTTGTTGTTGTTATTTTGTTACATTAAATATTGTTTATGATATGCCTTTAAGAAATAAAGCTTAAAATTATTATTTACATTCTTTTCAAATTTATTTCAAGAGAATTCAGTCGGGAGTCAAAAAGAGAGTTTTTAATTTTTTCTCTAAAACGAAAGAGAATATCGAATATGACGTAATAACATAAAATGTAGCTAATTAAAACCTTTATAAGAAAATATTAACATTGTCCATGTGAGGGCGAGGAAAAAAATATTCAAGGAAATTAAGTTTCATTTAATAATTTTTTTTTCAATTTTTTTTTTTAATCACTCGTATGAATATTTAAAGGCCTTAAAAATATCTAAAATTTGATGTGCCGAACATGGTCGTAGCTTAAATAAGGAAGTTACGAGCCTGGGGACTTTTAAGTGGCGGACCCTGTATGTTAGAAGAGAAGGTCTCAAATTTTTTTATAACACTTTCCACTAGAACCTCCACCACCCACACTACATTACTAAAAGGGTTATCAAAATAATATTAAGATATTAACTGAAAATTTGGTACTCGTATATATGAAATTTAAGATGTGGTCTATATACTAGAAACCAAGGTGTTAAATTTTTTTATGACATCTGCCACTCCCACTCCATCATTAAAGGGGTTAACAGATTAAAACTGTGATTTAGTGTGTACGAGAGCAAAAGTCTTCCCTAAATTTTCTTTGGTTTCAGCTACCCTTACCGCCATTAAACGTCGGTTAGGCGAAAAGGTATTGAAGTGACCCATCGTTTTAGGGGTTTCTGGGTTAGATGATTTAAAATGTTATATTGAGCAATTATTTCCACATAGGTACTGGAGTGCAAATATAATATCAAGATGCCTTCGTTTAAAGGGACTTGGATAGCAAATCTGGATGTGGAAGTAATAATTCCTTAGTTCTGCATCTTCCTTTATCCACGAGAAAGATGCTGAGCAAATTTGAAATGGATTGGAGTTAACCGTGAACAGTTATGGCCGATTCAAAGATCATGAATAAAAATAATGTACAAAAAAAATTTAAAAATTTGAAATCTCGTGTTGTGTCTTAGTGTTTCTAGTCGGTATGCCGTGGCTCTAGCTTCTAACGTCTTGTCTTCACGTTTTGGTTTTCGATCAATAGTTCGACGAGTACGATATTTGATATTTTTTAAACGATTTTTGCCATCTATTGGCCAAAAATGGAAAATGTACCAAATTTAGTTTCCAGTTCAGCATTATAGCTCTTAGTGACCAAAAATCTGGGCCTTAAAAAATATACTGAGCATCATTCTATATTTTGCGACCATTTATCCGCTTCCTGAAGCAAAATATTTGAAAGGTCAAAAGACCTTAATATTTTTGGCTGAAAATTTCGGGATGTTCTAATTACTCAAGATAGAACTTTTTGTCAAAATGCACCTAGGATATTCCATACTTTTGTTCAGTTGTGTGCAGTCTAATAAACATATACATACAGACTTTTTTCGATGTTTGAATTCATCATGTTCCGAAACAGATTTCGGTACAATTTCTTTTACGATGACTATTAAACAATTCTGTCTGATTATCATATACCTATTTGATTAAATTAAACAGCTATAATAAGTGTATATATGACATATGACTGTAGCGTTAATGTTAACACCATTCACCATTATCTCAATAGGATATTTCGAATTTTATGAATATCGATAAAAATAATAATAACAATTTTATCACCATTTTCGGACGAATTCAACGATTTGAGTAAATAGTTCTTGCTTGCCTAGCAAGAAAAAGAGAAATCTTAAATTTAGTTGCATGATCGATCACTACTGAAGATGGGAATGTTAGGCATGCATTTACTTATTCAGAAGTATTAATCCTTCATAGAATTTCAGAAAACAATATCCTTAATTTTTTAATTAGCGATACAAATTCGATAGACTTTCTTTTTGCCCCTTATATAATATAACTCTGAATACGCATCGGACGCTGCTGCGCTCTACGTTTCTATAAGGTAATTTTTCATTCCTTCGGTAAGCGAGGGAAGTACTGTATTCTGTAAATCACCCTCCAAAATGTATTCGGATTTTCACGTTTTAGACAGACTGTACATTACGAAAATGAATGTCTTTCAATTCCGTCGGTCTGCCTGCCGGTCTGTTGTTTGGTCTCTTGGTGTCCTAGCTAAAACACTATTTGACGGAGGTTAGCGAAATTTGGTAGGTAGTTGACGCTACTGCCAGCGAAGAAATGGGTATACATTGACTGAAAAATATACATAGAGAGACCGCTTAAAGATAATAAATAATGAAAAACTTATGGCAATAATATTTAGCATGTAGTTAACACAATTGTCATTGAAGATGATTTAATGAAGAATATACGGGGTGGTCACTCTAAGAACTAATTGAACTATGGAGGAAATCTCTAAAGATGTTTTCGCAAAACTCCACCACGTCACGATTTTTTTCTATCCTATAGAAGAAAATTGTGACCTGTTGGAGCAAAACTGACACCATATTCGGATTTGGCGAGCCATAATATACCGAAAATGATTAGCTTGGTTCGTGGAATCGACAACTAGTTTTTGGGGGGACCCAGACACACAAAGAATTGTGTGTTTGAGGATAGAGAAATTCGACAACTTTTTTATTCTTTGTGCCTGTGTTATTATTTTAAGGTATCGACCCTGTATAATGTTCACCAGAAGTATAGCAGATTTCCTCCTTGGAAATTGTGAGAACTACATATGTATATCCTTTTTTACCTAATTATTATTATTTTTAAGTGGATATTCCAAAAGTGTAGCAGGTTTCTCCCTTGGCAATTGTGTTAATTATCAGACAAGTCTTATTTTTCTCCCTTAAAAAATATACAGGATGGTGAGTAGTCATCCTAGAAAGTAGTAAATTAAGAAATGCTGGTGGAAAATAATTTATATTTAAAATATAAATGATAATATTATCAAGAAGATAATCTGGTGTACTTTCAGTTATCTCCGATTTTTTAATGACAAACATAAAAGCAAAAGCCACAATTAATACCATTAATGACGTGATGGGTACAGAGCGTGTTGAGCATGCACAATAGGGTTCCGTAGCCGTTTCAATATTGAAATGTGCACATTTAATGTATCATGGAAACTGCTGTTTCTTTCATAATAATAATAATAATAATTCATTTATTTTCCCTTAAGACAATACAAGTTTGTATAGGAATCGTCACAACTCACTTAAGTCTAATTTAACTTATATTCATTTACAGAATATAAACATTTTTCCACAAGAAATTTCTTAAGCCCTAATTTAAAACAATGTAATGGTTTGACCTGCTTTAAATAATCTGGGAGGCAATTAAAAACCTTAGGCCCAATATAATCAGGACCATCTGATGATATTTTGTATTTACAGAATGGCACATAAAAGTCTTTTTTGTTTCGTACATTAATAGAGTGAACCATTTCAATTGTATTGAAACAATTTTTGTTAATAAACATAAATACACATATTTCGAATATGTACAAACCAAAGAGTGTTAAAGGGTAAAAGTTTTGTATTTTTTTAAATATTCCCTGCACGAATGAGTGTTAGGGACTCCTTCTATACATCTTATAATTCTTTTTTGAGCGACAAATACATTCGGTGAGAGGGTGGAATTACCCCAGAAACAAATACCATATCTCAACCTCGATTCAACTTGAGCGTGGTATAGATTTATCAGTTGTTTTTTACTCAGAACAGTCTTTAGATTTTTAAATAAATAGAAAATTGAATTTAATTTGGCTATGACGTAATTGTAATGTTCCTTCCAGTTTAGACATTCATCGATGTTAATACCCAAGAAACGTACACTATCAATTTGTTTTAGATGTCTCGTTAATATTCAAATTTAAACTTGTGCATGATTTCTGTTTATTGTGAAACCTCATAAAATGTGTTTTATCGATATTTAAATACAATGTATTAGACGAATACCAATTGCTTAATAATTTCAACACGTTATTACTAATAGATTCCAACATTGCGTCAGATTTATGTGACAAAATAAGTGACTTATCATCTGCGTACATAATAAAAGATGCCTCTGAGGTTAAAATATCAATGTCATTGGAGTATAATAAAAATAATACAGGGCCTAAAACTGAACCCTGAGGAACCCCATGTTGATAACATTCTGTTCGTTCCATCTAGGCAATAAAAATGATTTTCAATTTTTATTATAGGAAGTACCAATGATCCAGTGTTCGTTATAATTTTCATTGAAAGTACTTATTAAAATACATTATCGGGAAAAAACAAACTTTTTGAACCCACCAGTTGGAAAATTAAAGGGGAAGAAACAGTATAAATGACTAAAACCAAATATTTCGAGAACGAAGCTTTGAAATGAAAATCTATCTAAGAAACCTCAACCTCACTTTTTAAGACATGTTTAGTGTAATCCCAGTCGACGGGGTGAGGGAAAAAAATTCTCCCCAATCTATATGTAGTAAAGGTACACGAAAAAAAAAATTCCTTTAAATATTATGTCACGCAGGAAATAGCCAAATCCGGGAAAGTCGCAAATGTTTGTATAAATAAAATACATTCGACCCTAGTCCATATTAAATCAAAAAACAATTATAATAATGTCAATGCCAATTAGTAGAATTGTTTAATAATAAAACACAAATATATATATATATATAAAACTTAACATTGACCGGTATAAAGGTCTGCTAAATAAACAAGTATATAAATCGAATAATCAAAACATACGAGGCTTTTTGTTCTTAGCTCTTAGCTCTTGGCGCTTAGTTCTTCGCTCTTGGTTTTTTTGGTATTCATTAATTGAGTTTCGACGTCTTAGTGTCGACAGTCACTCTTAGTTTGGGGCCCTCATCTTAGGATGTGGGGCCCAGGCCCTTCAGGCAGTTTTAGTGATCTCCACCCTGGAGATCACAAGTCAAGTTGTATAGTGTAAAGTGACACCTTTTCCTCCCCACTGTGTATATTGGTAAGAGCGTTTAAGTTGTTGTATATTTTTACTATGTATTATTGTTGTCGATTATTTGTACCTATTATTTCGTTGTTATCCCTTAAAGAATATTTTAATATAACCATCCAAATCTACAAGTCGCCTTTTTCTATGCGACACTATGTCTGTGTGCGGTTATAACAAACCATAACTGTATCAAATTTCAGCCACGTCGGCCCAATACTTCCTGAGAAATACACCTGTGACATACAACGGACGGACAGATGAAAATAACGAAAGGAAGCTAACCATTATACATTTTTGTTTAATTAAAAAACATATTTTTTTCAGTTTAAATAATTAATAACTTTTTTGTTTATGGTCAATTTTGTTCAAAACAATAGGGTTCCTCCTCTAACTAACACAAACTTACTGTCCAAATTTTAATACAATCGAACTTATTATTCTTAAGTTATCGTGCTTACAAAAAACATGACGGACGGATATACAAACAGACAGACAGATAGACAGACAGACAGACGGACATTTTGAAAGTTGTTCAGAATTTGAACACTAATACGGTGATATGAAAATGTTTACTCTACGAGCAATATTATCGCTTTTTGAAATGTACCGATCAAATGCAATATACCTACTCTTCGTCTTGTATCTGCGGAGAGTAATCTATAAGAGTTCTACGAAAGCCTAAAAATGGTAAATCAGCTGAACTCAGCTGAAAATGCAACTGGGAGTCCCCGGTCTGATACCAAGCAGAAATATTGGTGAAATACATAGTTTAAATGTTTATTTTTAAACTACAATTTATTGTAAATATATTTTTTTAAATTTATATTTAACGTCCTGGTGAAGGTTTTAGCTACAGCTATTCTGCCACTCAACCAGGACACGTACACATCAATACAATAACCATTCTTTAATTAAAAAGGCTAAGCATTTCCAAGAAACAGAATGATAGATTTCATGAAAACGTAATCCATTAGATTGAAAATTTCCCAAAGGTATGTAAATAAATTCATTTTAGGCCTTTGGCCTCATTTTTAACTTAATCTTCATGATCGTAAGGGGTTATGTAGATACTAGTTTGCTCTGCATAGCCATAGGGGACTATGTAGAAACTAATGTTACAATGAGAATTGTCAAATAAGAAAAAGACAAATTCATTTTAGGATTTTTGTTGCTAGAATTCAGGTTATCGAAAGAATGCAAAGATTGGAAATCATTAATTTTACAGATAGTTTTTTCTGCTGTTTGCAAAATCCTATAAAATTATTAACAGCAAACCAAGGTATGTAAAAGATCGGAAATTCTCTGTAGAATTCAATGAACTGTTTTTAAAACAAATGACGAACTTGCGTCCTCTTCAAAATGGCGGCCAAAGTTTGCGAAGAACAGTTTTTTACGTTGAAAAAAAAGTTGGCGTTTCACAAAAAAAGGTTTAATAGCAGAGTTGTGTAACTTTTTTTTACGGATCGAGCCGACCCGATCCGATCTCAGAAAATTGCAAAATTATTTAGTTATTGCAAAAAAGACGTTAAAAATCGCATTTTTTGAATTACCTGTATCTCCGTGAAGAAAAGATATCTTTAACGAAACTCGGTGAAAGCGTAGTGCAAGATATATCCAATAACAGCATTTTTACAAATTTGCAAAATATTGCAAATTTCTTGCAAAAATCGATTTCTTCGAAAAAAACATGTTTTTTTCAATGTCCAATAGCTCATACAGGTCTTCATATTTTTATACCGGACCAGTCCAAAAAGTTTCTTCAACAGTTGCGCTAACCTGTGCAGTTATTGCGCATATCACGAAACGATCCCTAATATGCGAAAAATCGGTCAAAAATCGATAATTTTTTGTATCATAAAAAACTGAATATTTTTGAAATTTTATATTATATTGGAATACCATTATTGCCAATAGATAGCTGGCATTTTTCTACAAATTTACAAAAAAAAATGCTCTCGGGCTCTCTGGAGCAGAGATAATTTTTTTTTTTAAGAAATTCTTGTGGCGCCATTTTTTAAGGTAAAGGGCTGAAATTTGCAGTGGTTATTGTACAATACTTATGTTTTCAATAAAAAAATTTCGGAACTTGATCGGCCGTTGCTGAGCATTGCAAATTCAATGAAACTCGGAGTTTAATAATCCAAGTTAAAGTAACAGTACCAATCAGGATTTTAAAAATAATAAATCCTTTTTTATAAATAATCCAAATAACCATTATACAAAAAAATGCATCGCCTGTAATGGGGGTGTGCACTTACTAAAGGAATGTAGTGTGTTCAGAGGTGATTCTGTGGAAGAACGGTTTAGGAAAATTAAAGCCAATCATTTATGTATTAATTGCTTGTAAAATGAAACATCATGCACCGACCTCATCATAATGTCATTAATAAAAATATTCGAGCTAGCGTTTCAGCGGAATCTGCCAGCAGTAGTAATAATCTATCTGAAAATTTACCTGAATCTCGCGCTAGTGTTTTTGTATCACAAAATAAGGTAAAAACCGTTTTGCTAAGTATCTATTTTGCAAACCACTGAAATTATTGAGTGAAAATAGTAATAGTCTTGTTATGGTTCTACTTAAGTATTCTTATAGTTTCTTTAAATATGCGTACTAAGAAAGAAAAGTTGTGGGCAAAAAGAATAAATATTTCCCTATCGGATGTCTCTTTCTAGGGAGTGGCCACCTTAAAAATTACTATGTGGTATTGTCACACTATTGTTTTATTTATGAAGTGCTCCTAAACCCTGTTCTAATCGGTCGATGGATTAGTCCAACATACACTCATTTTGAAATATTTTTATACTTAATTAATTTCATAAACATATATGTTTCTTTGTTATACATTCTGGAACAAATTATAATTTTCAACCACTTCTGATGTAGTATCATAAGAGAACCGCGCAAAAACATAGAATAATTATATCAATATTTAATAATTATAAATGAACAATTATTGCAACTAACACGTGTTAACCCTAGGAAAGTTACAAGTGCACCCGGGGCCGCCTATCAGGTATATCATTCATGCATTAATTATATAAATATTATGATGCAAGTTTTATCCGGGTGGAATTAAACTTTTTGACAGTGGAGCTACCGGGACCTGATCCCGGTAGCCGGGGTTAATGATATTTAAAATCCCGGAAGCTGGATTATGTCCGATTTCAACCTAACATCTCGGAAATCGGAGAAAGAATTAGCAAAGTTACCTTTAGTATTTAAAATGCTCTAATATTTTTTTATGGATTGAAAGTACTGTTTATTGAGTATTTATTTTAATTAGAATCTGGAAAAATAGAACATTTTTCATGTTCGGCCCATCCTTAATAAAGAAATAAATGTGAAAAATTGTAATAGCAAAATGTATAAAGGTAAATAAAAATTCATAGAGGTGTATTCCTGATATTATGTAAATGAAAATGTACAGTATGCCTAACTTCTCGCCCTCACACCTCCGTATCTTCGTCTGTTTTTTCAGATTAACTTAAATTTTTTATCAGTCATGCATGCATTCAACAAAATAGAAAATTTTAGTACCTACCTAAAAATATCACTTCGTCGATCGCGACTTTGTATGAAAAATCTTCGATTTTAAGATACTATTGCAAATTCCTGTTGAATCATAATTAAAATTGGATATAGCTTATTAAAAGCAGATGCACATAGCTTCAATTAGCATTTTTTTTATCAGCCCAGGCGATGTAGCTAATTTTGTCTATAAATCTCAAACATGTTGAGGCAGATGATTAATTTTTTTATTCTCTGAAGTGGAATTAATAAGATCATCTAAAGTTTGTATGATTGTCAGACCAGCAATATAAAAAAAAATCAAAAATTTTTTTTCGAGGTTTTTTCAAAATTTTTAATATGAGTCGTATGTGAAAATAAAAAATATTGTTACGTTTTTTCACCTTTTAGGAAACACCCTGTGTGAATCCGTGGGTTCTAAATAATTTCAACAAGAGATAAACACCACTAACACTTTATTTAACTATTTACTGACTACAATACTTCAAATTCACTTTATTTACTATTTATCTAACCTCACTTTTCACTTTTCTACTTGTTCACTTTTATAAACTGCTTTCTTCATAAAACTTCCTTCTCTGCGCTGGTAATCGCGCCTTATATACTCCGAATTTGACTCTCTAGATCCATCTAGAAACAATCAAGAATCTTCTCCAACAACATTCCAGAAAAAGTCCATTTCATTCTGACAGCTCCCAGTCACAATTAGTAGGCATAGGCGTATCATCTCCAGTTCCAAGGGGGTGTAATTCATAACAATATGTTCATAAAGAACATATATTTTTAATCAAAAAATAGCCCTACAAAAATTATTATTAAAGTCACAGAATTTCCGTAAAAAATTATTGAGGTTGAAGTAGTGGAGCAAGCGAGATGCGAATCTGCGTCGTGCTATAATTGTAAAATAGTACCTCAGGTATGAAATATATTATGAAAATTGCATTATCAAATAATATTTCTAAGAGGAAATAATGGAAAATTATGATTGTAAGAGTACATTAAACATCAAGTTTAGAAAAGCAAAGTTTTACTAAACGAATATATGCTCGCTGCGCTCGCTCATACTCAAAAATTGTAAGAGTTTAGTAAAACTGCTTTTCTTACGAGATTTGTTTATAGTGTTTTTTCGCATTTTGTGTTAGTAGGTAATTATAATCAAATAGTGATAGATATAAAAGCATTACATGGTTTGAAATTTAATTTTTTTCATAGTAGGTACTTGTGTAGGACTTCCGTAACCTAGTAGTTTATTTATATAATAACAGTTAAGTATATTTTTTGTGAGTCGAATTGATTCTAAGTTATATAATAATTATAAAAATGAGTCTTGCTACTGAAAACAATTTAGAAAATTGTTCTGAAGACATTTTAAATGCTGCTCGAGAGGCATCTTCGAGCTTACTTCCTTTAAAATCCAAGGAAAAACAAGCACGGTTTCCACGTTTCATTTGCAGCAAAAATACATAAAATTAAATGAATGATGATGAAATAATATGAGGTAATAATATAAAGAAACCGCTGCCTAAGGAATCACTACTTCCACATACAGATTTTTCATCCCAGTCATTTTTAAGAAAACATTTTGACTACATTTGCACTCTAGTATGTGGAAATTATTGGTCATAGAATTTTAATAATATTTGGGGCAAGTGTCATAAAAATATATTAGAAAGAAATCTGAGAACCTGGTTTCTAGTATATGGACCAAATCCCAAGTTTCTGTACTCTTACATCATGCTTTACTCCTTTATCCCCATTTACCTCTACTTACCCCCCATTCCTTCAACGGAACCGTGTCAAAATATCATCTAGTTTCAGATGTCGTTATAATAGATACGTGTACCAAATTTCAAGTAATAATCTCAATTTAATTTTATCAACTCTTTTAATAAGGGAGTGGGGGTGGTGGGGGCATGGAAAATCTTATAAAAAAGACCTGTGGCCTTCACTTCTAGTATATACGCCAAATCCCAAATTCCACTCCTACCAACTTGCTTTACTTATTATCCCTTATTTACCCCTATTTAACCCCCAACCCTTCAACGGAATCATCTCAAAATATAATCTAATTCCAGATGTCGTTATAATACAAACTTATACCAAATTTCAAGTGAATATCTCTGTTTTATTTTATCAACTTCATTTAATAATGCAGTGGAGGGGGGGGGGGGGAGGTGAAAAATATTATAAAAAAATCTGAGGCCTTGTCTTCTAGTACATATACCGAATTTCAAGTTTATCTACTGTTACCAGCTTGCTTTACTTATTTTCCCCTATTTAACACCCACGGAATATTCCCAATATGTAATATAGTTCCTGATGTCATTATAATATATACGTATACCAAACTTCAAGTGAATATCTCAATTTTATTTTATCAACCCCGTTTAGTAATGGAGTAGGGGTGGTGGGGGTTGAAAAATATTTTAAAAAATCTAAGACCTTGTCCTCTAGTACATACACCGAATTTCAATTTTCTGTACTGTTACCAGCTTGCTTTACTTATTTTCCCCTATTTAAGCCCAACCCTTCAACGGAATAGTTCCAAAATATAATATTACGAAAAATGTTGAGATCTTTATTTCTAGTACAAACACCAAATATCAAGTTTCTGCACTCTTATCCGCTTGCTTTACTTATTTCCGCCTATTTACCACTATTTACCCCACAACCCTTCATCAGATATGTTCAAAATACAATCCAGTTTCAGATCTCGTTATAATATGTACAAAATTTCAAGTCAACATCTTAAACCGTTCCGGAGAAAACGTGCGGACAAAAAAAAAGTTACGGACAGACAGATCGACAGACAGACAGACATTTTTTTCCGCTCAAATTTAAAATCTCTACATTTCGTGACATTCTAAACCTATTTAAAAAAAAAAAAATAGATTTTTTTTTACAATTACTATACTTCCAATCCACTACGTGGATGTGGAGTAATATGAATGTGAATGTGAAGTAATATGGGAATAAGGTATTGTGCAAGTCAAGCTGTTTTTATTAACACTGACATTACTAAATATTAAAGTCACATTTTCATGTGGTAAAGTGCCACTTTATTAAACGATTTTGTATCGAGTAAAATAGCACATTATCAGTCAAAATGCGAAAAATGATATTTATTCTATAAAATATCATACAGCATAATAACAGTAAAACCGGACTCGAACGAAGCCGACGCTCCCGCGCCAATACCTGAATACAGTATTGTATTATATACAGGTTAGGTTAGGTTAGGTTAGGTTGACATGTGAGTGGGCTCTTGTCAGACCCTCCACTGCGACCATCAGGTCTATTGTGGCTCACTCCTAGTTATAGTTCACCCAACAGATTCAGCTTTTTTATAAAGCCGATAATCTTGTTGGGTGAGAAACTGTCCAGGTCCTCTGGCGCCAGTTGCCCTTTGCCAAAAAGTGAGAACCTGATTCTTTCTGCTGCAGGACAGGTACACAAAACGTGTTCTGCCGTTTCATCATCCTCCAGACATAGACGGCATTCGGTGTTTTCCACCAGTCCAATTCTATGTAGGTGATGATTTAGTCTGCAGTGCCCAGTGTATAGGCCAATTAGAGTTCTTAGGTGTAACCTATTTAACTCTAATAGTTTTTTAGTTCTTGACTTCAAGGGGTATGTGATAAACTCCTTTGAGTGAACTAAACCTGGTAGTTCCTGCCAGTGTTGAATTGTTTTCAATTCAGCCCAGGTCAGGATGGCAGCCTTGGCAGAGTTAGCAGATATGCCAAGTGCCGGTTCTGGACCTATAAATTTGGTTGCCGTGCCTTCTCTGGCCAGGGAATCAGCAACTTCGTTGCCCTCCATGCCAGAGTGGCCAGGTATCCAGATCAGAGTCAATTTGTTGTCTCTGCCCAATCGGGCAAGAGCTTCCTGGCAATTCCATACCGTTTTAGAATTACAACGGTAGGATCCAAGGGCTTTAAGAGCCGCTTGGCTGTCTGAAAATATTTTTATTGATTTGTGTCTCGGCTGCATCTGTTCGAGCCTCCGTACACACAGCTCAATGGCATGGATTTCTGCCTGAAAAATAGTCGCATTATCACCAAGGCTTGAAATTATCTTTACCTTTGGTTTGCGACTATATACACCAGCTCCAGTTCCCTCAGGGGTTTTGGAGCCGTCTGTGAACCAACAGCTGTCTGCCCTTTGTAGGTCGGTTTTGTTCCGATCCCATTCGTCTCTTCCAGGAAACAGGACTTTAAAGGGCAGTTCATGGTTGATCAAGGTAGGCATCACATCTGAAGGCATTCCCAGGATGCTGTGACAGTTTAAGTCGTCCAACAGCCTGTTGTGCTCCCATGATGCTAGCCTGCGGCATATTAGTTACCGCTTGATGGATTCTGTATGTTGCCCACCTGGCCTCTCTCTCCAGGTAGATATGGAGAGGAGGTAGTTCCAGGAGGACTTCCAGAGCAGCTGACGGTGTGGTGCTTATTGCACCAGTTATTGCCAAGCATGCTTGTCTCTGCAATCCAGAGAGTTTGGCTTTGGTCGTTTGTTGCAGCCCTTTCGACCACCAAACTATTGACGCATACGCTATCATTGGTCTAATGACCGTAACGTATATCCAATATATTTGTTGGGGACCAATGCCCCAGGATTTTCCGCAAATTCTTCGACATGTCCACAGGGACAGTCTCGCTTTGTGGATTACCTTTTCCAAGTGGGAATTCCAGCTGAGTGACTTATCTAGGGTTACACCTAGATACTTCACTTCTTCCGCAAATGGGATGATTTCACCTGATATGGAAGGTGGTTCCAGGTTATCCAGCTTCCTTTTTCTGGTGAAGGGTATAATTACCATTTTGTGGGGGTTGACAGACATCTGCTCCCTCTCACACCAGATATGAATGGCATCTAGTACCTCTTGAAGGGTATCAGAAAGTACCACTTCAGATTTTCCTCTAACCAGAATGACTAGGTCGTCAGCATATGCCTGAATCTCGACTTCCCACAGGGAGATAATGGCAAGCAGATCGTCCACAAGAAGTGACCACAAGAGCGGGGAGAGAACCCCGCCCTGTGGGCACCCTCTTGCGGCCCTAAAGCTCACCGCTTCCCCCCTTAGAGATGTCGTAATGATTCTGTTTTCCAGCATAGCCCGAATCCAGTCAGTTATGGTTGGCTCGATTCCTCTGGCAGCTGCTGCTGTATATAAGGAGTCGGGCAGTGCATTGTTGAATGCTCCTTCGATGTCGAGAAATGCTGCCACCGCAATCTCCTTTGCCTGTAGAGATTGGGTGATAATGTTTAGTGCTAGTTCTGTTGATTTGCCTGGTTGATAGGCATATTGGTGGACACTGAGAGGACGTATACTCAGGATGTTTCCTCTGATGTGTCCATCCAGTACCTTCTCCAGACCTTTCAGCAGAAATGATGTCAGGCTAATGGGCCTAAGCGATTTTGGGTCAGATTCTGTCCGACCCATTTTTGGTATATAAACCACTTTAACAAATGTGCTTTTCCACTATACTTATTGTTATGTGTTACACCCCCTTGAAACTGGTGATTGATACGCCTATACCTAATAGTGACTGGAAAGGTGTAGAAAGAGGTAGAGTTTTATGGAGTGTCGTGGAAGAAGATTCTCGATTATGTTCTAGATAACTCTAGAGGCAATTTCAGAGTATATAAGGCGAGATTCCATGGCGGGAAGGGGAAGTTTATTAAGGAGAAGTTCTATAAAAGTGACGTTCGGTGAGGAAAGTGAGATTAGAAGTATTGTTATTGTGTAATCAGTAAATTATTAAATAAAGTGTTAGTGTTTATCTCTTGTTGAAATTATTTTGAAACCCACGTATTCATACAGGTTGTTTCCTAAAGAGGCGGAAACACGTAACAACTGATGTCAGAAGCGGAATTTTAACAAGAGGATTTTTCGGAAGTGTTCGAGAAGGTTTGGCAGTGTATTCTCGAAGTTGGTGCTAACACAGAGGAGTAATTTACTGGACACTGTTCGAGGATTATTTTCGAACAGAAAAACAGTGTTAAGTGCATTTTTGAGACATTTTTTGGGCATTAGTGACAGTGATTAAATCCTTTGAACTAAGAATAGATAAAGACTCCGAACAGGACTTTTTTCCGTATAGTTAATTAAGTGCATTTTCGTGAACTATCTAGAACTTTTCTATTGGGACATTAGTGGCTAAGTGACAAAGACTCTAGATAAGACTTTTTTCGTGCTGTTTCGAGATTTTTGGACAGTTACATTACCGATATTGACGTGATTGTTAAATTTTGTTGACTTTATCGTAACTATATGCCGGTAACGACCAGAAGCATGGCATCCGAAAAACAAATACAGGACTTATTCGCCCAAATGCAAAAGATGATGATGGACCAAGAAATTAAACGCCAGGAAGAGAAAGAGGAACAGGAAAGAAAGCGCCAGGAAGAGAAAGAAGAACGGGAAAGAAAACTACAATAAAAAGCACAAAAACGTCAAGAGGAAAGACAAGAAGAGGAGAAAACCGTCAAAAGGAAAATTAAGGAAAGCTATAGAGATGCAACAGAATGCCATTATTTCAGCCACTGAAGAGCTCAAAAATAAGACCGAAGTAAAAATGGACAAGGTCGAGGAAGAAGTAAACGAAGTCAAAGGAGTAGTAAATGAAGTCAAAAAGAAAATGCACCAGGTAGAGGGAGAAATAGACCAACTTAAACAACAGTTGAGGGAAAGAGGAAACCAGCAAGTGGTATCATCAGGCCAGCGATTAAAACTTCCCTCCTTTGATGGTCAAAGTTCCTGGATGACTTACAAGACACAGTTTGAGACAGCCGCGAGTGCAAACAACTGGAATAGCGAAGAGAAGGCTAAGGCATTAATCGTGGCTTTAAGAGGCCAAGCATTGGAGTTGCTCCAGACAATTCCGGTAAACCAACAACGGAACTTTAGAGTTTTAGAAGCTGCCTTAGATCTACGATATGGCGATCAACACCTTGCTCAAGTATACCAGACCCAGCTGAAATTGCGCGTTCAGAAAGCTGGAGATAGTCTGCAAGAATTTGAAGCTGCGGTGGAAAGACTGGCACACTTAGCATATCCTAATGCGCCAAGAGAATTTAAAGAGCAGTTGACAGTGGGGGCATCCTTAGATGGAAAAAGGGACGAGGAGATCAGGCGAGTCCTCAGGCTATCCCGATGTAACAGTAGTAGTGAAGCATTGGTGCATGCACTAGAAGTAGAAGACATCTATAGGAATACTCCAAAGTCAAGAGTGCGGGCTATGACATTTGAAGAATCTGAGCCAGAAAAAGAGAAACAAGGCCCTACGTTGACCAAGATGGAGAAAATGATTACTCAACTACTGGCTAAATTGGATACTGCAGGAAGACAAGGAAAGCCAAGTGCGGGTATTAAATGTGAACGGGCTGTTGCGGAGAGCATGGGAAAGCCCGGATGGAAAGCAGGTGGTTATGCACCTAGTGATTCCCAGGTGTCGAGGTGCTTCAGGAAGTGCACAATGGAACATCCAACGGACACTTCGGTGTTAACAAGACCCTGAAGAAAATACGAGAACGATTTTGTTGGATGTCAGGATGTGGAGGCTTGATGTGGCAAATGCAAGATTTGTGCAGCCAGTAAGGGACCACAAACTGGAAGTAAAGGTGAACGGTTCAACGCCGGAGCTCTTTTCAAGAGGTTGGCTAACGATATAGCGGAGCGAATGAAGGCTCGATCCGACCGGAAGGGTAGTCCAAAAGGATTCATCAAGGTCGAAGAGCTGGTTTGGCTGTACAACCCGCAGCGAAGGAAAGGAAAGTCACCGAAATCACCTTGGGATGGACCGTACACTGTTATTACCCGAATTAATGATGTCGTCTATCGGATTCAGCAAAGCAGAAAGTCCAGGATGAATATCGTGCATTTGGATAGACTGGCGAAATACACTGGTGATTCTGAATTGCCTGACCAGGAACCAGGCTTAAGGAGGGGGCAGTGTTATATATTACACCCATTGAAACTGGAGATTGATAAGGCTATGCCTAATAGTGACTGGAAAGTTGTAGAAAGAGGTAGAGTTTTCTGGAGTGTCGTGGAAGAAAATTCTCGATTATGTTCTAGATAACTCTAGAGGCAATTTCAGAGTATATAAGGCGAGATTCCATGGCGGGAAGGGGAAGTTTATTAAGGAGAAGTTCTATAAAAGTGACGTACGGTAAGGAAAGTGAGGTTAGAAGTATTGTTATTGTGTAATCAGTAAATTATTAAATAAAGTGTTAGTGTTTATCTCTTGTTGATATTATTTTGAAACCCACGGATTCATACAGGGTGTTTTCTAAAGAGGCGGAAACACGTAACATTATGTATAAGTGATACTTTTGTCTACTCATTCTGTAAGTATCAGAATTTATATTATATTTCTTAGCGAACTACATTCTCGAGACTGTAAATATCGGTATTTTTGCTCATCACGAAATGCACTGAAGATTTAGAAAAACATGTAGAACTACAACATGGTGTTGCACAGGGCTCAATAATTGGGCCACTACTATTTCTAATATTCATTAACGACCTTCCCTCATTCATAACCGAGGGGGATATTTTCATGTATGCTGATGATACATCCGTGGTTATAAACGCCAGTAGTATTCAGGAATTGGAATGCAAAGCATACTTAATATTTGATGAGTTTAAGAATTGGTGTGATCAAAATTCACTCATTGTCAACAAAAACAAGACTGTGTTCGTTCATTTTTCTAATTCGGCGCCAAACTGTATTCCTAATATAAGCCATGTAGAAACAAGCAACAGTACGAAATTCTTAGGAAGTATCATAGATTCAACACTTAGTTTCTCCAGTCATATAGACAGTCTTTGCTCAAAACTAGCTAAAGCCACATTTGCTTTATTAAATATTAAAAAAGAAGTCAACGAGAGTGGTCTAATTTCATCTTATTATTCTCTCGTTTACACGATTCTTAGTTATAATATTGTCATCTGGGGACAGGCAGTGGAAATTAATAGAGTATTCGTAATGCAAAAGAGGATCATCAGAATAATCTTTAATTTACCCTACAGACACTCTTGCCGACACACATTTCGAGATAAAAATATTATGACATTACCGTGTATATACATATATAAATTACTTTGTTTTGTATATAAGTAGAGTGTTTATACCGGAGCTGGGCCTCCCCCCACCACTTTTCGTGACGTCATAGGTGGGGGGTAATTAGTGTGGTGGGGGTAATTCGCGTGGTGGGGGTAATTCGCGTGGTGGGGGTAATTAGTGTGGTGGGGGGTAATTCGCGTGGTGGGGGGTAATTAGTGTGGTGGGGGTAATTCGCGTGGCGGGGGTAATTAGTGTGGTGGGGGCAATTCGCGTGGTGGGGGTTATTAGTGTGGTGGGGGTAATTACTGGGGTGGGAGGTAATTAGTGGTTATTAACTGACGTGTAGATATTTAGGGATGTAAATAATGTGGTGGGGAAAATTATTGTGGTGGGGTTGATCTATCACTATAAAGGACCTGTGACAGTATCACAAAACGCAAATCTATCTCTGATAATCAAGAGTTAGCAAGTGAGTGTAGTGCAACCACCTCAATTATTTCAAGTGAGCAATATTTTTATATTACTTTTTGCGATTCTTTCACTGTACACATCCCATTTTAACTATGGAAATTTCGGAATTAGATTTATTAGCACTTAATGCAATGATTAGTGAAAGTACTGAGGTTTTGGAGCAAAAGCCTATTTCATCATTAATTAAAGACAAAGCCTATGTCATAAAGAAAATGTCAGTGGTCAATACGCGGTTTGGAAAATCAATCATCGTAAATTTGTTTGAGGAAAGTACAATAACAACTTTCAAATCATTTTTACCCAAACGAGTTGTAGAAAATATAAGTGAGGATGTAATCAATCAGATTAATTCATCTGGTGGTAAATATACATTGACATATTTAGGTCAGCGCCCTCCAACGTATGTCGGTGCAAAATCCAGTCCAATGATACGTTTTGGCGATTAATTTAGAAACAATAATTGTATTAGTTTTTTTTAATTTAGTTTTAATTTTCTACTAGATAATAAAATACAGTTAGAAAGAATGGTAGGAGTACTATAAAACGTAATATTGCTATCTCGTTTGAAAATACAGAGGCGTTATTATTTTGGTTAATGGTAATAACTTGATTTTCACAATATAACTCCATCAGTTTTAAACTGCGCTTACAACTTACTTAAGTAAGTGAATAATTTAGAGTTCTTATATGCATTTTTTAACAAATTTGTTTGCTTTCAGTTTAACCATTACCAACAAAATATGTGGATGCAATATTCAGCTCAACGATGGGTGAAGGCAGAAGACATTAAATCAGCCATCGAAAGGTTGTCCTGTGAACTATGGGACTTAAGGAGAGATTCGCAGCATTCAATAGTCTATGATATAAATGTCTTCTCAGATGCTGACGAAGCTCAACGTGTTGAAGAAGAATGTAATGCATATGAAACTGGAGCAAATTTATGTGACAGATATTGTCGAGGCTTTTTAAGTTTGGATGAGTTCTGTGAGCATATGGTTAGAAGGAAATTAAAACGTTTCCTGTATGAGATAGTGAAGTACCTACCAGTGGGGATTATTGAAAAATATCAGCTTGATGATGAAGATAAATAATATTTATTTTAAGTTACATTGTTGCAAATAAATAATTGTGTAATACATAGTATAATATCTTATTGATATTTATTTTATTAGGATTATATCATGATGTTAAATAAATAAAAAACCAAGTTAAAAGATTACATTTATTTTATTACCTATTTCTATTACATATCTAAAAAGAATATACCTATTCTTATTACATATCTAGAAAAATATACCTTACGCTTAAACAGTCTCATTGTAATTTTATATTTAAATCTATAATACTTCTATTAAGAAAATGAGCGTTTGCAAGAGCACAATGACTGATATTATTATACTGAAAATGTTCTAGACATTTTGGTGTGTTCAATAATTTAAGGCTGGGTAGAAGGGGCAAATAGTCATCTAAGTCTATAATCTTATTCCGTCTTAGATGTTGAAGTAGAAAATTCCTCTTCATTCTGCCTTTGCATACAATTACGACATCCTCTAATAGTGATTGACATTGATAATTATTAACTGCATTCTGGCAAAGTCGCTGAAGTATCAATGGTAATTCTGTCAGTTGAATGTATCCGTGGCTCCATTTTAAACCATGGTAATTTTTCTCCAACCATTGGTATTGTACCTTCTTGTCATGCGCAAGTGATGAGAATGCATGCGGTGGTTTGAAAAAGTAATGTGCTTGTTGTTCAGTATTACAGCATACAGCAGCCAATTCTTTTACTATAAATTCACTGTTTTTACATTGAAAACCTTGTAAGTCAACTATCAGCATAGGAGCTGTATAACTTGATTGCGCCATAATAAATATTTTTTACTTTGCAGCAAGAAAACCGCTTTGAACTGAACCATCCAATGCACTGTAGCTTAAATAAGTATCATGTAGAATAAGTGCATACACTCGGGTTTGTTCGGGGAACTTTGTCTTTCGAGTTTCAAATTCTATTTTTATGTCGACTGTGGATGATTTCATTGCATCCGGTTGGTGGGAGCAATCTATGACAAATAATGGAGATTTTCTGAATTCTGCAAGATCCATCATAGGTTCGCTCATATCTTTATCATAATAACTGCGCTGGAAGTTCTCATAGGCATAGTAAGCTGCAGAGTCCAATTTCTTATCAAAATCTAAATTCCAACGCTCATATGGAAATACTTCAGAGTTTAGATAGAGTCGAATATTATTAATATCTGCATGTATAAACTTTGTGGAGTCCTTGGTTCTATCATTGGAATTGCCATTATTTTGAAATCCGATAATAATGTATCGAGGTCTCTCAAGACTGCTGGTAGTTTTAACAGCCCATATGTCAGAAGCAGTATCACGCAAAGTAGGTAATTCATAGAGATCCCACATACGGTAAGCCATCTTAACTCTAGCGTTATTACTACTCTTATTAATTCTGTTTAATAATTTAAGTTTCTGTTTATCTTCAGGCACAATATGTTTTATCTTCCATTCAATTTTGGTAATTTCTAACTGTGCATCAACCTCACCAATGTAAGAGTCTTTGAAGGATCGTGCTATAATCAAAATTAATTCCTGCTTTGCATTCAAAATTCCTTTGATGTAATCTTCTGCAAATCCCATGAGGAATTTAAGAGGTAGCTTACCACTGAAAACATGACTGACATTATCTAAAATATCTTGCTTCTGTTCGTTGAGACCCCAACCTGCAGTTAGTAGTGATCGCAAATGTGTTTGTCCATATGATACCATAGTCTTCATTGTGGTAGTGATACCAGGTTTCCTAACGACAGCCACTTGCTCACCACCCATTTCATATCTGATTTCCTCGAACAGAAAAGCTAGTGCATTATTAGATAAATAACAGCTCTTGGTAGCGTCGCTAGGAGTAAAGTTTCCTTCTATATAAATGTAACTGTCTGCAATATCCAGTATGAGGTCTTGAAAATTGACAGGAATGCGTATTTCATCAGAGTTTCTGTAGTATGGTGAGCCATACGGTTTATATGTATGTTCATGTAAACTTACAAGTGACTGATCAAATACTGGCTCGCCGAACACCTCAAGTTTTTCACTAGATGTAATAGCCACCATGATTATTTAATTTTGTCTCAGTTTTAAACCAATGGATAGAAGAAATGCGCGGTCCTTAGCTGATAATTTATGTCTTGACCGTTTAAGATGCACACGTTGAATGAATCGATTTCCACTCTCATTCTTCTTTTTAGGACTGACTACATTATATCGGTGATGTGCTAGCCGTTGTTGATTATATCGGAAACCCATTGTACTTATTACAATATTAAAACTGTTTTAATTCTAGCTTCACAATAATCTTCTCACCTCGAAAATTAATTAAATCTCCATTGTCATCCAATATGTGCAGAGTAATGTTGTCGATAAACTGACGCCCTTCAGGTGTAACAGGCAAATATATGATGTTGGCCGGCTCCCTGGTAAGTTTGTAACCAGGTTCAACATCTATGTCAAACTCGAACATTGTATGGGATTTAATGGCATTCAGATACGCTCCGGAAATAATGTTGCAATCTACACGTATCATTCTTACTTTCATTATATCGATAGGGAGTGTCGACTCGTGAGTCTTGTTTGGCGCTAAATATGTCGGTTCAAATCCCAACAGACTACCAATAGAGTTTGCTTGTGTAAAGTCAATTCCATATTTTGATCTTATCTCACATTTCATTGTGTTGTTGTTTGCTCGCAGTTGAAATAATTTTTCTTTTTCTTCATTTTTGTTAGTTGGCATAGCTTTCAGTATTGCATTATATATTTCATCAATTTCATAGACTCCGTACGGTATGTGGATAAATGTGAGAGCTACTTTCGGTGAAGTCCTATAGCAAAAACCATTGTTTGTCTCGTCTATATTAAATATAGAATTGTATGAATAAAATCCGGTTAATCCCAGACCATATCGACAGCCCATATCTAGTTCAATCGGGGGATAAAACTCTGCACTGAGCACGCTTGAGCGGCTTGATAAAGTGAAAGTGCGTGACATGACTGATGTTTTTGGAGATTGTGCATGCCTTTATTGCGGTTTACAGCAGTAGTTGTGTATTAATTTTCTTTTCTTGGGCGGTGATGGAGATAGATTTATATCATTATTTGACGCCACGTTCACTCCGTCCACTTTACAGTAGCAGCAAAATATTTTTCGAGGGGACGGACCATCGTTAACATCAACATTATTTTCGTCTTCAAGAGAATAATGTTCTTGACAGTACTGGTATTTTAAAATATCAATGTCATCCTGAAGATGTTTGGGTAATTTCTCCCACACTAACGCAATTTCATAAGGGGCGCATGCAATCATTACTTCTTTAGGCATATCTGAAAGTTGCTCTTTACTCATCTTCAACAAGCTGCGTAGTCTAGAGAAAGCAATCAATGAGTGGCCCATCCGTTTAATTGCCTCTCGATCCATCGATGGAGTCACAGATGCCATTTGGGGAGTTTTATTTAACTTTCGAAGAAAGAAACTTTAAGCACAAATGACCACACCACACTGTGTTGAAATTTTGTTGACGCTCATAATTGTAGTAGATTTTATCCGTAAACGTTGAACCATTGCGCAAGTACAGAATTAATTCTCTTGGTGGGGGTAAATTGCCAAAACTATCGAAATATGTGACCAAACTACCACGTTTTTTATATGCCACCCAGTGTGTTCCCGGGCCATCTATAGTATCCAAATTTATGATGGCGGATTCATTGCGATGTGGTCCGGAATTTGGTAAAGTGTCGCGCATAAATATACCCCGAAAATAGGGCACCTTCATCTTCTCAGCATAATATTTAAGATCGATGTTAGTGAGAGGTTTTCGAGGTAGAGTGTCTAGTAGTTTTTTGAATTTTGTGGTTTTAGATAGAGGCCCAATCCCTTACGATATGGTTTCAAATATAGTCCCTTGCCACTTTTCCCAACAGCAATTGCTTCCATATGTCTATTGTGACGGCTTTTTTCAGCCAGTTCCTCTCTGCTGGTTTTAACATCATGTACAGCCTTGGCTATACCAGCTGCAGAGCCGGCTAAACTACCTAACGCCGATAATCCAGCAAAAATTGGTATCAAAGGTAGAATTCCACCAACTTTCGGAATTGGTATTATGCGAGGTGTACGGATATTGCGTTTTCCTCCAGCCGATCTCATGTGTCGTCGTGCAGCTTGAAGTGCTATTTGCATGACTTTCCGTGTATTCTTAGCTGCAAATCGCTTGCCATCAGCTTTACGTAAATCATCACGTACCTTGCTCACTATTCCAGCACCAAAAGCTATCTTTCTTAGGTTATTCTTTCTTTTGCTCTTCTTTTTAACTGTATTTTTTCTTTTTTTAGTACCAGATTTTGACTTAAATCCCATACCAAGACGTTGTTTTCCCTTCATTATAGTTGTAACCAACCACGCGGCGGCCTTTTCCCTCAAATTCGCGTCTTTGGATTTAACTCGATTCCAAGCAGCGTGTTCAAGTTGATAGTCTGCTCTATGTCGAGCTACTAAATCATTCGTGTTTTGATCGTACGCAATATCGTGCTTCTTGCATGCAGCATCGAGTTTGTTTATTCCTGGATCACCTCGCGCTAGTCTTTTTTGTAATTTGGTACCTGGACCACAATACTGGTAACCACCTGGCAAATGAAGTTCAAATGGAAGCTTATTTATAAGGGAATTTACTAACCCCTTACCGGCCTTTAAAAAACGATGGTTTTTACTTGTGCGCTGCTTGACCGACGACATTTAAATAACAGTTGCAATGCGTACATCTATTTATATAGTCTTCAACCTTGCTACAATGCGTATTGTAAAGCAGAGACAGAAGTTTTCTATAGATAATTTGGATGAAAAAGTTGGATATGGATTACAAATTGAATCGCGTCATGGGCCACTACTTCCGTCAACTGTTCGTGGACTTCTAATCGGTCCGAGTAACTGTGGAAAGACGAATTTAATGATATCGCTGATTACTAACCCCGTTGGATTACGTTTTGCAAATATATACCTATATTCAAAGTCTTTAAATCAACCCAAGTATGAGTTCTTGCGTAACATATTAGCACCAATTAAGGGATTAGGATTTTACACCTTTAGTAATAATGCTGAAATAGTGCAACCATCTGACGCCAAACCCGATTCTATTTTTATATTCGATGATGTTATATGTGAAAAGCAAGACGTAATTCGCGCATTTTTCTCAATGGGCCGCCACAGAAATGTAGACTGTTTTTATCTGGCGCAAACATATTCTCGCGTGCCGAAACAGTTAGTGAGGGATAACAGTAATTTTATAGCGATGTTCAAACAGGACGATATGAATTTACATCACATTTTCTCGGACCACGTCTCACCAGACGTATCTTTTAAGCAATTTCAAGAAATGTGTGCAGAATGTTGGAAAGATAAATATGGGTTTCTGGTAATTGACAAGGATAGAGAAGTGAATGAGGGAAGATACAGGAAAGGACTTGATAGTTTCATATATCCATGAAGTACTGTAATTAACATTTCAATAGATCACCAGACAGCACCGGGTTTACATCGGTGAGTTTATATAGTGGAAATGATGATTAAACGTGATAGTGAAACAGATGGACACATGCTAGGGAAAATAAATCTGAAACGTCAGCTAGTTGAGGCTACTGATTCTGTACGTAAAAAATTTAATTCACTGAGGAGTAGAAATGTGGAGACCCAGCTATCGCTCGAGAGGTTGTATGAACCCATAACAAAACCTTTAAAAGTAATATCATCTGCCTCACTGGTAAAATCACATAACCAGGCATCACCAACACCGACACAAAAATCAACACAATCTCGAGATAATGTGAAAGCTAGTACCAGTACGTTTAAAGCGACACCAAAAACCAGTAGCGAAGATGGCGAGAATAGTGCAGCTGACGCATATTATATGGAAACACCACCAAGATCGTCGTTAATGAGTACCCCAGGCTCAGAAAGATCCATTGGCAGTGTAGAAGAGAAATGTGGCGTAATCAAACAACATCTAGAAAATGTAAAATCCGGCAACTATAAATATGACACTGTATACGGTGTTCGTCTAGACCCCCATACAGGCAAACTACACATGGGTAATGCCGAGGTGCGGTTTTCTAGTGGGGATATTACGTTGTGGTATGGTAATAAGTCTCTAGGAACGTATTCTGGCAGTCCTAAGTTGTACGATGTACTATTTTTAAAGTATCCATTAGTGCTACGCAGCGATGAAGTATCTCTTTTTGACGAGGAGTATCAAATATATGGCGAAATATTAAAAAAGACGAGAGCAGCATATAAACAATATGATATCAAAAAGGGTTTGAATAAAACTAAATGGAGGAAATTCAGTGATATTATAAAACCACTAACATCTTCTACAATAATGACGAGATCCAGAACTGGTTTGGGCTTTCCCCAAATGCCACTTCAGAAAATATGCAATAGTGAAGGTGTCGACTATGTTTATTGGGATAAGCCGAAAGAGTTGGTAGATCGTCTACGTCTGCTGTATAGCTCAAAAATGGCAGGTAACAGTGGTGTTAATAATGAAATAATTAGTTTGTTGGAGGAAATGAGAGAAGAAAAAATAATCTATTAACAAAATTATAATGGGGAAGTATAATATACTGTGAAATGCTTAAATCAGATCAGATGTAATTAGAAATGCTACCTGGTCACAACACAATTGATAAATTTGGACGCAGAAGAGGCGGCGCTAATAAATCATTAGTCGTGCGAGGTCCACCAGGTCTTGGCTTTAAGCTCACTGCAGATAATCACTTCGATATTCAGAATAAACGTTTAAAGAACATTGGAGAACCGGTAGATAGTCAGGATGGTGTAACACGTAACTATGTTGAAGAGCGACTTACTACCTTCT